>JAAAKL020002302.1:0-26614 GCA_010016065.2 Carybdea cf. marsupialis auct. non (Linnaeus, 1758) | reverse complement strand
GGTGTTACGATACCTTACGATGGTGGGTTAGTGACCCTTTTTACTCCCCGAAACATTCATATTCCCCCAATTTTATTCATATTCTTGTAGAACTCATCGAGATCTATCTATTGATATATATATTATATATGTATACTTATTGGTACCTCGCTTGTAAAATCCGCCGATATTCTGAGCTGAAAATGTATCAACTTAACATCAAAGACTCTAACTACGTACACATTCTAGTTTCACGATGTCCTTGCAAGCTTCAATAAACATCCAAGGGTGTGTAGTACCAAAAGAACAGCAATAATACGGGGCGGATTTTTGAATTATAGGGCACTACCCTGCAATCTGCTCAGTGCACTGTGATGCATACGTGTTTCCTGACCTGTAATCAAATAAAGCAAAACTTCAAAATTGATGTAGAATAAACAAGACTGCAAACGAAAGCAAAGAACTTAGCCATTTTCTTCTACAGAGCTTGGACCAGTGATCCTTGAAAACTGACTACAATTTTTCCTTACCAGGTACTGCAAAGCGCTTAGATCTTGAGAACATCTTTCTGGCTTGTAGGAGGCGATATCAAAAATCTGTAATCTTGGCGAGCGGGTTCACAGTACGTTACTAACTTACTGCCGAGGAAACCTTTTCGCACAAATCTTAGATCTTTAGCGATCACTAACGATCGAAGTTTGGCGCGCTTTTTAGTTTACAGTGGAAGAACACTAAGCCTCAGACCCCTAATTTAGTCTAATCTGGTTGTGTTTCTCTGTAGCCGCCTTGGCGAGATACCAAGCTCCAAATTGGGATACAACAGAACAAAAAGGGGAGGGGGAGTCTTGTGAGGATTTTATCACCGACAGTGACGATACAGGTCCTACAAAATCGTCGTACATAATATCAAACGTATTTCTCGCAACCTATTACTTCTATTTGATTCAGCCCTTCGTCGCATACGTCAAATATACTGCCTGGAATAACATAGGACGATTTTAAAAATTAACTCTAACTGCTGATTTGTTATTTGATGATGATAATCGGTAAACTTATTTGAAAAACTACTGATAACGACAGTAATTTGCCACCTCTATCACAACATTATCGTGTTTTTCTCACCGTTCGGTTAAAGCAGTGACGTGTTTGACGAAATGGATAGAGGTGCAGAGAAAGTCAAAGGGGGCGCAGGGAGAACACCGTTTGAGAGATACGTCTTATATGGAGTAGCATTTAGCTATAACTTGTTCAAAAGTTGTAGTATTTTTCGTCAGCACCAATTTTAGGAACCATGATAGCAAGGTATTTTGATCCTTTTTACACCACTACTGTGGTCCTCAATTACAGGGGTTGTCTTACGAGCTTATTCCATATTATTGAAAATGTCAGGTCTTTTCTTAGATTAGATAAAAATTTATTTTTCATTCGAAGCTTTGAGGCAACTCTTGCTCAATGTTGTATATCAACTTAAGAGGAAAATGTTGAATCTCTTGTCGTAAAGTTCCCACATTTAGAAACCGCTGACTTATGTAGAACGCGTATTCAAAATTGCAATCTAGTTGTGAATTTATGAATTCATGAAAGAAGAATTTTTATCGCTAGCGGTCAAACAGGTAAACAGTGTGGGTATGTGCTCTCCTTTGGGTGCAAGCCTCGTTAACGTATGCTCGTCACATTATGAGAGATTTTGAATGGACGAGTTTCCACAGCAATTTACACCTTTGTATCATAGGTACTGCATTGAGGAGGGATTTTTTTCTAGAGTTGTCACCTGATTACCTCCCTAAATTCCATAAACACTCCAACAGTAAACACGGCAACATCTTCCTTTACATCTGAGAATGAGATCAATAAGTTCCTTTCCATTGTTGGATGTCCACATTCTCCAAGAATATGGTCACTTCCCCGCAAATATCTATCGCAAAGTCAGCTTGAGTTGTGTAATTGCCAACTTCAAAAGTTTTTTACCTGTTGAATAAAAGGAACTTCCTGTGGAATACAAGGAATTAACACTGTGTTAATTTAAACCATAATTTTCCTTACGGGCTGTGATTTTTCTTGGTTACATTTCAAGGTTTGGAACGTAAAGATGTATTTTACTTTGTTATTACTGCCCTCAATAGCGGTAGCTCGATATTCCTCGTCCACCTTGATGTGCTTTTCAGGTATGTAATTCTGGGTACACCTCTTCCTCGTCTTGCGTCAGCCATTCCTGTCAATGACAGCTCTTCAACTCTATCTTCCCTCGATACGTGTCCAAAAATGACAACTGTCTCTTTCTGATGGTAAGCAGCAGCATTTCGTTAACCCCGCTCTTCTCAAAACCTTACATTTCTCATGGGCTCTGTCCATAAAACCTTTAGAATTCGACATAGTATCTACACCTCTGCTACTTCTAGCCTTTTCTCTCAAGGGCAGGTGAAAGGGCCCTGCTTTCGCATCCATAAGTAGGGACAAACATGACGTAATAATTTAGTACCCAAGGAGAATGCCGTGCCCTTCAGAACGTTCGACATCCGCTGCAATACCACATTTGCCATTGGCATTCTCCGTATTACTCCCACGGTGCACCTGTCATCCAACGTGTCCATATGATTGAACTTTTGAACTTGTTCCATGACTTCACTGTCAATTGTTATGATACAATCTATTTATTGATTGTTTTCAGATTTTTATACAAAAAGGTGAGGTTAATAGGAAGGCCCCCTTTCTTCTACAACAATATCAAGTAGATCTTGTACATGATTAGCTGTTTCGACTATAAGGCATGTGTCGTCATCATATCTATGTAATCTATGCAATACCCTGTGATCTTTCAACAATTCTTTTCTTCCAGACTTCCAGATTTTTTACTGTAGAGATTAAACAGATTTTGAGAAAAAATGCAACTCTGTCGAACTCCTTTTTTGATGCTGCAGTATTTCGCAAATTCGTTCTAAACCCGTGCGCCAGGAGTTTGTTCCCAGGTTACATTTCTTAAGACATGGATACCTTTGCCATCTATGTCTAAATATTGTAAACCCTATTGAAAAATTTCCAGTCTCACAATGTTGAAAGTCTTGTTGACGTCTATGAAACATATTTACACAACTCGCTGCATTTCTTGTGCATTCCTGCAAATAGGCTCTAGGGTCATATCAAAGGTGGCATTTTTTGCACCAAAATCCTGGAAGAATCCAAACTATTGTTTTCCAATTCCGAGCCTTACCGATTTTCGTGCTCTTGCCATACCATAATAACAAGTATAAACATTTTGTTTTGTGGCTCATCAGACTTGGAGCATCTTCCGTATAGACCAGAGAAGGTTGAATCAGCCATTGCTCTTCATTTGCTGCTCAGTAATAGCTGTGCTGACAGCTATGAAGACGGAAGTTTCTCCATCTTTTATAGAGCTTGGTTTGAATTTCAACCTTAAGGTTTTGAAAGTTGTATCGATAGCTTCCCTTTGTGGACAAAAATAATTTGATTTTGGTCTTTCTTTGTACCAATAGTCAGTTAGTCAGTCTTATTTTCATTATCCTTGCGTTCCTCTGATGTTTCAATTTTCTTCTATCTCCTACCATTAACACTTAGTTTAATTGCATGTTCTTACTTAGTTTTCAAATACTCGTATGTCCCCCGTCTGGTCTTGGCACTTCATTCAAGCAATATGCCATTTCGTTTTGTAAAGAGCCAATAATTGCCGAATAGGACAAAGTGATGTGCCTTACTAGTATAACTTTAACAGCCCATAGGCCCGAGGGTGTTAGAAGCCAGTTAGCCGGCTTTAAATTTCGCTTGCTAAAGGACTGGTTTTCACCAGGTCTCTTAGGCCGGAGTTACACTATACCGGAGCACAAGGATATCGGATTACTTCTGGACCCCGCTCCGATAGCCACTAAACCAATTTACAGAACGAAGCTGTTACACTACGCCGGAGTGAGTTGCAACAAGGAGCCCCGACTCTTCAAGTGAACATTTCGCTCCAAAATCACTTTGGAGAACCAAAACTGTGTATTTCGAGGCAGTGATCAGGGAGAGGATTGCAACAAAAATCAAGAGATGTGCTCTATAGTTTTATCCCAGGCAATTTGTTTTTCTTGTTCAACCTCCCCAGCCTTGTACCAGATAACTTTCTCAAAATAACTTTCCCGCCTTACCCCTCCCCTCTATCGGTTAAATACAAGTTAATGATCTTGTGCAAAGATTGCTCCTTACTAGGCAGCGATATCACATTATTGCTACAAAGATAACGGGAGCACCTTTCTGTCCTATTTCTATCACCTCGAATGACTTCAGAATCAACAGAAGCGTTCAGTGTTTCAACGAGGACTTACATTTTGTAAAATCGAAGTTAAGTTGACATCTTTTCTTTGAAGCTCCCCTATTTTTCCAGCCTCCCCGTCTATTTGAAATGTAAGTAGAGAAAATAAAGCGTTGTAGCAAATCGAGTGTGTACTGTTTTCGGTCTTCTCATCCGCGTGTTGGATTTCGCAATGGTTTGTGTGAGTGGTTGGAATGAAGCTTTGTCAACACGAGTAACTGGCACGATCGGTCAAAACTCTCTGTTGACATCTTGAAATTTTGTTTCCACTGCTCTGGTAAGCAGTATCGTTCTTGAGATTATCCCACTAGCCTAAGCACTGTAACGAACGAGTCAAGAATCATCTAGGTGCTTTGGCAATCCTTAAATGGACCCAGGTACAAGTTGATGCTCCAGACCATCCCAAGGTCCATAAAACCTTGGACCATTCTGAGTTTTGGACCATCCTGCGTTTCTGCCTCACTCTGAAATTTTTAGACTACGAAGAGGCCAGAATGTTTAAGTCAGACCATTTTTGCTTTCCCTCTAAATCAAAGTCGTTTGAAGGGAAGCTACTACATCATTCGACTACATAAACATGGGAAGTTTTTAAACTCTCGTAGATTGCGAATTAGTTTTAATTGCTAAGCAACTCACATGGCATGATGCATGGGTGAACTTGATTATCCTGGCCTCTTTGTTATCCAACAGTTAAAACCGAGACTGGAACGTACAAAGGTCCGGAGCGCAGGATGCTCTGTAACATCATGTAGTTGATTTTGTCATCAAGTTTTTACTAACTAAAAGATTGATAATAAACCTGTAGAATCGCTTAAAGAGGTTCGAAAACTATTCGAAAAATTTATGTTCTTGTCACGCTTGAGTTTAACTCGATGCAACCCGGAATCGTTCGTTTTAGCACTGTTGCAACGGACTCGAACAGGTTAAAAACAAGGAGAGCTTTGGTCCGTCACTTTCGATAAGTTGCTTTTATCTCAGCTAACTGAACCAAAAATTGTTAATTTACTGGTCACGAAATTCACTTTTAGTATTAGGGATATTTTTAAAAGGAAATTTTTGTTAAAGCTATGTTTCATGGATGAAAACAAGGCTTCAGTTTCTGAATAAATATACCTGGTCACGCCCTTTCCATGTGTTAATTGTCTCTTATCATTCGTTGATGCTGTACTCTCCCTCTGCAATTTTTATCTTGTTGTAGCTCTGTTGTAGGATCGGGGGCCGGTTCCAGAGGAACAGCGGAACACAGTGTCAAATTGTCAAAGGTAAGAGCCCATAGTGGGAGTCCAGTGGTCTTAAGAGCGCATCTAAGAAGGAAGAGTAATCCACCAGTGCCATGAAAAGGCCGTGCATACAATGTTTATACCTTGCAAATACCAGTTTTTGACGCCCCAAGTGTCTAAATATTACTCATTAAATAACCACCCCTTTGCGTACTGACCTTTAACATGCCTGACGTCATTTCTGGATTTCTTAAACTACAATCTGAGAAAATGGTGCTCCTTTAATGCACTTCCCTTCGTCATATAACCGTTTCTCTAGTTTATTGGAGAATCAATGCAGCATTTTCTTGTTAGCTAGATCATTAAGACCTTTCTTCCCACTTTTTTTTCCTAAAATAACGTTCAAACAAAGTTTGAGAAGACAAGCGGAAATTAATATCCTTCTTATCTACCCTTTGTTCTTTTTGACATGAAATTGAAAATGTTAAGGATCACATCATTGTTTCCTATGTCTTCCACCAGAAACCTCCACCACCCCAAGCACTACAAATACAAGTCAATTTTTCATACAAAATGTTTACAAAAGCTTTGAAAATTTTATTATGGGCGAGGAACATCTGCATAAATATTGGAACGCTCATTAAAGGACCGGATATGTTTATAAAAAACACATGAAATGTTGTTATGAAAGCATTGGAAATATGTGAAGCGCATTACACAAGTGTTTAAAACTCACGGAAAGATTATTAGACCACCACGCTGAAAGTTTGACAAGAGAAATGTTTTGTACATTTAGTGAGTATCGTGTGGCTGTAGAACTTCCATGGGGAGCTTTTAGAAAAGTAAATCGCATGTAACAATGGTTCACGTGATAATGGCTCCCTATGAGTCTATTGTCCTTTTCACTATAAATGAGAACGTTAAGTGTAGAACAAGTCAGTATTACTCAAAGAATCGTTCGTGGAGTTACTTGTAGAGAATCTTGAGAACCTAATAACATGCAAAGAACTCTGATTTTAGGGAATCTTGTAATTTATCAGTTTATGTACAACAGAATCAACAATTGATGGATTAGGATATCGAATTACATTAAAGAAAATTATATCTCTTTACTATCCATTTTATGACAGGAATACGGGCTAGCACAAACCTTCATTATAGATTCAGTCTTTTTCATGATTAGTAACCAAAGAAATCACTACAGGAACTAAACATGTTTGTTCAGTTTGGTGATTCTTCATTGTAGGTGATGCTTATAAAAATTCTTTAGTCCCTTTCCTTTTTTTCCCTTTTTTAGTAGGCGTAGTACCATACAAGGCTAGCAAAAGCCACTAAGCGTATGGACCAGAAGAGAGGTAAACAATGTAGACGGTAAGCACACAGAGAGAAAGAAAGTTGAACAACTAACCTGAAAGAAACGAATTCACGTTTGACTTCAAAGCATCTAAGGTATAGGAAGGGGGAAACAATCAGATGCCAGCGAGTTCCACAGCTTAGCAGTTCCTGGAAAGAAACTAGTCCCATAGAAAGACTTCTTTACACAGGGGACAACAACAGCATAAGAATGAAGATTTAAGAGAAAACCGGGTCGTCCGAGATGGAACAAACCGGTCAGGAACCAATGACAACAGTTCATTGGAATACTTCCTATGGTAATATCTGTAGAAAGGCTAAAACTGGCCACATTTTGCTGATGAGATAGAGATTTAAGGGTGGCAGCAAGGGATGTGCCGACCAAGTTGCAGACACGCCTCTGGACCCGATCAAGCACCTCAAGATAGGAAGTAGGAGCTCCTCCCCAAACATGGCTACAGTAATCCATGCAGGGTCGAATGGTGGACTTGCCCACGGTAGCACTAAACCTCCGTTCCACCAAATAGGCTACAGAAAACGTAAGTGTTTTTTCCCGCCCAGCTTTGAAAACCCTTACTACTGAACTCTCTGAATTGTTGGCCACGGGCCCGGTAACGATCTAAAAAGAATGTATAATGCCATATGTAGCTAATCTAGCTAATGTTTCTCTCTGATAGTGCCAGTATCTTTCTTCCCATCTCACTCTGTTTTCTAGCAGCAAAATCTTCATGTAAAAAGTTAGCTTTCAAAAAGTTAGCCGCATCCCTTAGGACCTGCCCTGCGATATCCCGTGCTTGTTCCATTTTCCTGTATGCTTCATAAACTATCTAATTTTCTGCCCTTAAAATATCTAATTTTCCTCCATTAAGATATTTTATCCATCTGGTTTTAGGAAGAGGAGAACAGGACGTATGTCGGAACTGATTGCAGTGGAATTTATGCGTTATTTCCTATCCCTAATTGGTAAAGAACCTGTTTACCAAAGCTCTTTCTCTGCTTTTTATAACCAACGACTCTCTTGGTTTACATATTTCAGGAATGTCACGACTTGATGAGAGAGCCGGTTCCTTATCTTCCCGTGCAAGTCAACTAGTTTCAAAAACAAGTTTTTTATTATTTGATCAGAAAACTAGAAGCTACTTAGATAAAGCAAAGTGGATATAAGAGACCTACGAACCGAGGGGAGAGGCTAGGGGTGCTGATAAGCATAACCTTCTGGGAAAAAAGTCGTTTGGGAAGAAAAGGCTATTCTTAAAATGTAGAAAAATTTTAAGCAAGGACATTTTAAAACAAATTAGTAAAGACATCATCGATACAACTTATGGTCCCACGTCCTCCTCAAATTACCTTTGCCCCTTCAGGTGTTCTGCTTGTTATAAATTTAAGACTTAAAGTTAAACGAAAGTCAAGTCTACCCCCTCTCGATTTCCCTTAAATTATTATGGCGGCAGTAACTTGTCCCTCGCTGACCTGCGGTGCATGAATAAATTTTTGTGCTTTCTTTTTCTATTTATTTCACCTACTATTCTTCTTCTTTCCTCCTGATTTTCTCTTCTTTAAACCCTATCCAGACTGGGAGAAGGAGGAGGAAGGGTCAGTAGGCCCGAGGCTCTATAACTTGTCCTGATATCTCATTAGGGGGTTGTCCAATAGTTTTTAAACTTTTAGACTTTTCCTCAAATTTATCCAGGAGTAATTTTCATGCAAAGTTGTTCAAAAAGTGCCGTTGATGATGTCATAATCACTCCTAGCCACCCAAAACCAACACGAAATGTCTACAGTGAGAAGTACTTTAAATAAATCTGTTTATGCGACAAACCGGGTACATTGAATACAGCTTATGTCTTTACACTCAATTCTATTTTTAATACTATTTTAACAGGAAAAATCAAACTTATTTTACGTTTTGCTATTTAATGTTTTTGTTACTTTTTAACTTCTGGTTGTTATGTGACACCATAGCCTTAAATTTCAAAGAAAAGCTTATTTTTTAAACTAATGAATCTCCCAAGGTTAATACTGGCCCTTCCAGTCTTCGGAAATTAAAATAATCCTGTCTGGATAGAATTAAAAAAGACAGTCGCAATTCATGGCAGAAGATGATGCGCCTACTTTGACTAGCGCAACTTAATAATAACATTTAAATAAGCATTTCTAATCAGCAATTTTTTAAACGACAAAAACCGAAAGCTATTAATATTGAGACGGCCATCACCATCACCTCACCGGTCATCATAATGTTAACCCGAAAAGTCAAGAAAAAACTACGAGTTTGGTATCAATTGCAAAAGAGCTTACAGAAGAAAGAAAACACACAATACAATTACTTCATTGACCAGTTTTTGTAGCTATATAAATGGATATAGACAAGGGAATCATCCAAAGTTCAGTCACATTTTACGTCCTCAGTCACATTTTGCGTCCTCTGTCACATGACCAAAACATACCAATAGAAATCACTGTCGCACCCTGCCTGCTGACGCCACCAAAGTAATCTCAGACGTTAATTAGTCAATCATACATTTTCATAGCAAATACTTTATCCAAAGATGGAGGAGCATCTTAGATTGATGAATTTTAAAACCGAGGCTTGCGAAAAGCCGCAGAATCTCTATGATCCTGCTACACTTGATGCAGTTGAGGCAGCTTTGCAAATCCCATCGGTGATAGTATCAGCGAATGAGGTTAGTAACATTCATTCTTTTGTTATTCGAACCACTCGAAATAATAAGTAAAAAGAAATATGTTCTTATTTTCTATCGAAGCTGTTAAAATTGTTGTAATCTTAGAACGTGTTAAGCCTGGCATCTACATTCGTTATGTAGTTTACATAGAAGATAAGAAGGGAACTGAAACGCAGCAGGGAATTAACTTGTTTTATCATGAGGTGTTTAATTTCTCATTGCAGCCAGATCTTGTTAAACGGATATTCTGTATAGAGCCTTATCTATTTTCCTTAATGATCTTTACATAATTTGATTGTAGTACATTTTTCACTAGGGATACTGGTACACTTTTCTTGCCAACCAGAAAAATGAGAAAATAACACAGCTGGAATTCAGGAAAACAATTTATACTAAACATTTCAAACATAGGTAGCATAAGATTTAAGTCATATTGGCTGCAATGTTATTTGTCTATATAGATGTAGGTATTTACACCTCGGATGTGGGTAAGCCTCACTGTTACTAAACTAGCCCAGCAGTTTGAGACTTGGATCTATTGTCCAGGCCAGTAAACGACACAAATGCAAAATTTCCACGTCAGTCCCAACTTGATGCTACTTTTTCACAACTAAATACGATGCAAAATTGTAGAAAAACAAAAGAATCTTACAGAAGCAAGTCATCTAGGGTGGCGAGGAACACCCATGCCCTTGCTTCACGTTGTATGGGAAACGGCCCAGATTATTGTAGTCGCAATAACAATAGTTTAAGCACCGTTAAGTTTCGAGAAGATACCACTTTGTCCTTCACTCTTAATATAAATTTATGGGCAATTTAGGTTTTATGTAAGCCTGTCAGATCTCAAGTGGCTTGATTTTCATGTTGAAGACAGAACTAAGGTTCCTAGCTCGCCGTTTATGCTCCTATGTGATATGACAGAAGAGTAAACGAAGTACCGAACTTATCTACGAAGATCTTGTTCAGTAAGGTTGTATGTATAACATTGCTCGTGCAACAATGACTGGCTAGTTCTGACCATCATACATTGTTCGTTTTTAACAAAAAATAGTGAGAGTTCTTAAAATAAGCGGCGAGGAATTTTTGTTTATTTGAAATATTCATATAATAATATATAAAAAAACTACAACGGCAAAATATAATAATATACCGTATACTAGTAAATATTTGAAAGATGTGTTTCGCTGTTTGGCGTTTGACTAAAGTTAGAGTCTACATCTTGCATCTTAGGTGGATGCCAGTATTTTACTTACAAAACTATTCTTAAATGTAAGTTTAAAATTTCAAGTAGCTTTATTGACAAAACATACCTCTATTGAAATTAATACGTTTTGTAAATTTTCGGTAAATCATCGCTGCCTATCTAACGAAGCAAGATTCTAAACCATACCATGCTATTGTTGTCAATAACAACAAGGTTAAGTCATAATGACATGATTAATGACTTAAAACTGTCAAAAATAAATTCTTGAAAAATCCAACAATTTTATCGTCAGATTTGAACGAATTATGAAGTTTCAATTTTGAAGAAGTAGGTGACATATTATCATAGTCCGTCAACCCCCCTCCCCTCCCCCACTGAGCGGCCTCGTCACTTCATACAGAACTGCGAGGAGAGAGAAAAAATTGATCTAGATAGACACCCTGTCTTGTAGCGATTAAAAACTGTAAAGTTGCAGCCAGATTCTAGGAAACTGTATCTAGCTCTGTGGAAATCTGAACCACGCTATGCTATTCTTGCTGTCATTCATTTCCAATCCAGTATTCCCGTGTACTAACAGCAATTTATGATAACAAGATTCATCACTCAAACTACCGGAAACTCTATCCTTAAGATTAACCATGACATGTTCCCCAGTACCCCTGTGGTCACGCCATCGACCAATATCAACGTTGGTAATGTTTGGATACAGTACTTGGTTTTTCCAAGAAGATGAACTCTATGATCTAGTAAGAGTGCAGAACTGTTTTTTACTATCCTCAGGGGTTGTTATTAGGGGTCTCACAAATAATTATTTTAAGAGGAAGTATCTACTCCAGGACTAGTCCAAGAACCTGGTGTTTCCATATTCAAAAAGAAAGTGTTTGTATATGGGAAAATATTGTGCATACTAGCGTATGACTGAGTGTCCTTTAAAATTGCGTGTGCTTATCAATCAGGTCAAGATATTCTCCTCATGAGACCTATGTAAGATATAAATCAAGCCACTCCTGCTTCTGTTATGACCATTGCCGCCATCTAGTTGTATAAAGATCAAGTAATTTTTGTCCAAATCCCTCTACAAAACCCTGATTTCTCCTGGTGTATCTTCAAATCATTTACTATCTGGTTATATTTCTATCATCAAAAAGTTTTGTAGAAATTACTGTATATACTGTAGAATCCCCCCCCCCCCGTTTAACATGTGAACAACCCCTGATGTATTGGTTTTTTATCTTATCCATTCTGGTGACTCCCAGGGAAAACCTTCACATCTTAAATTCAGCCACTTTCAATTCTGATTCCTGATTTTTGGTCAGTCCAATCGTCTCCAACCCACACAATATTGCCGGTCACCATCTTGTAAATCTTTCCCTTTACATTTGCAGGTAAATTCTTGACACATATTACGCCTGATACTCTTCTCCATCCAGCCCACCCAGCCTGGATCCTTCTCGTCACCTGTCTATCACATTCCCTATCACTTTGTGTAGAGCTATCATTTTATACGAGTCCAATTTCAATTCAAATAATTATCAAGTTGTTGATAAAAAATATATAAGCTCATCGCTTAAAAATTATAATCAAATCATCAGATTGGTGATAAATATCAATATTTGATAATTTTATCATCTAAATTTGAACCAGAGCATCATTTAGGGCCCACTAAATGGTGTCCTTGCTTTCTAATCGTTCCAAATTAAGATAGTAGCTGGGCATCAATGTTAGAAATTAATAAACCCAAGCATGGATCTGTGATTTGGAGATTATGAGTTTCCTAGATTCAATTGAAGAAACGACCCATGCAAGATAAATATTCAAGGTAGAAAACTGGTGCCGCTGTTTCACTATTTGTTTCGAAAATGAGGTCTCAAAAATCAAGGGTCTGCAACAACACTTCTATTCCATGCTTAATTGTAGCGTGGCTCAAAAGGGCTTTCTTGATTTCTTTAATAGCAAGGTTGTAATTATTTGACAACTATTTTACAACTATGGTGTGAAGTAGAGATCGTAAAATAAATGGGGAGCAACTTAACATATCTTGTAAATTTCAACTTTCACGCAAATAATTTACCGCATCAATTTTAGCAACTGCTAATATATTCTCACTTGACATTTTTAGAGCCTTTGATTAGAAAAGAAAATATGAGATATCAAATAGTCACTCTGCCTACAAAATGCAATAAATTTAATAACCTTGTGTCGACTCTACGGAGACTCTGTGGCGCAATGGTAGCGCGTCTGACTCCAGATCAGAAGGTTGCGTGTTCGACTCACGTCAGGGTCATTATCACCTTTTTTTGAGCAGCCGTGTTCTAGTGGATAAGTTCCTTGACTTTAGTTCAAGAGGACCAGGGTTCAAATTCTGAAAGGGCCATTGGTGACGTCATGAGGGGTACCGGTCTTAAAGTATTCTATGCTTAGCTAGTGCACAGCGTTAAAACCGTATCATCGTCCGTCGAACCCGCTGAATAGTGGAGCAACCGACGTTAAACCGGATGGCAAGGCAAGGCAAGATCTTCATACTTATTTACGTACTTACTTACTTGGTCGTCGGCAGGCGAGCGACACATCCAGCATTCATCATAAGGAGAAATCGTTGGACAGGAACTAAGACCGTTCTTTCTCTTCCCTAAAATGTGGAAGAAATTCTTTTGGGATTAAAAATTCCAAGGATGTAATGCAATACCTTCCACCTACAACTAAGCACAGACGATTATCCATTCTATTGTAGAACCTCTCTATCTTTTTATAATTAATTTACATTTTCAAAGTTGTCCACTAATTGTTTTGCTACCGTTTTATGTTTTATTACCTATACAGCTAAGAACACAGACTATACTACCACAGTTCGGATTGTCACATCACAACACTGCCTACAGCAGTCAAGAACTCCAGATTCTGGACGGTCAATGCTTCCCTTATAAGTTATGGTACATTATCAACAAAGACGACTTTCAGGACGTTATTTGTTGGAGCGATAATGGGACAGCTGTCGTTTTCCCAAGCGAACAGAAATTTGTTGAGAGAGTTCTAAAAAGAACAGAAGACAAAATTTTCAAGACTAAGGTTTTCAAGAGCTTTGTTCGCCAATTAAATTTGTATGGATTTCATAAGATTTCGCTGGCCAAGAGATCCGATAATGATGTAATGGCAATGACAGGGAAAAAGGCAGAAGCTATTTTTGCGCATGAATACTTCACCAGAGGCAATCCAAATTTGCTAGGTAAAGTACTTTTATTCCTTGTAACATTGTTTTCTTTTATTTGACTAGTGTAGCTAAGATGATGACTGATTCTTCGTCTATATTCTTCGAGTACTTGAATCATCCATTGGCCAAACCATTGTTGAGCTGACTATAGTCACTCTGGCAAAAAGGCACTTTGGTGTCGCATAAATACCCAGAAACACTAACACTTAATCAACCCTGTAAATCTTAGGGAGATTGTTTTATGTGAAGTACGTTTTCATATGCGTAACAAATTTTATCATCAAGCCCCTTAATTGCAATGCGCCGAATGTCATTACCCATGAGGCCCCGCAATGTAAGACCATTATTATTCTCGTTATCGTTATTCAAAGTGTTTGTTGGCAGTACAAAAGAATAAAACTGAACCCATTTGTGTTTTGAAAGTAGCCAATCAGAACCCTGACTGCCAGACTGATGTTGTTTTGGCCAATCAGTGTCTGTGGAACTGAATGGTTAGCCGAAGAGGCCCAATGAAAAGGCGAATTCTATTTGTCTACAAAGCAACATTTTTCTTGCTTTGATGTTGACGGATTTGAGAACTGCTAAGTGAAAAGAGATGATCTCACAAAGTACTACGGACCCACATGGCCGCAGATTGCCAAAAACCGAAACCAATGGAAGGAATCCAGGGAGGGGGTCCTCCTTTCCGAGCGAATCAAGCCCTGGAAATAAGATAAGATAAGATAAGTGGAAAGCAGATCTTATTTTACCTATCATACGGAAGCGGTTATCCGTATCAATTTTTGCACTATCTAGGTTTTTGAAGCAACCCTATGGCAGAGTCACATTGCTTAGCAGTATTTTTTGTTTGTTTTATGCTGTCAACCAACCTCAAAGTCGTGCGTCCGACATAGCCAGTCTAGCACAGGCTAAGAAAAAGAGTATACAATGATGCTGCAATTTGTGGAAGGCACACGGTCTTTGTGGTTAGTTCAGAACGCCTTCTTACTGGCATAAACTACGCGTGGGGTAACAGCGCCGAAACAATTCTCTACTTCCTCTTTTATCTGGTTTTCAAATCTAAGTGAAACGTTACCAAGCCAGGGCAGTTTTAAGTACAACGTACTCTTTTTCTTGCCAGTACGAGGCTTGCTATGTCGGACGCACGACTTTGAGGTTAGTTGACAGAATTAAACAGCATGCACTAAGACGTTTCCGCTATTTCGTGCAGTTACAAATATAAATGTAGATTTAGAGGCCGTCAAGAAGTTTACAATAACAAAATTTCCATACATTGTTGAGGAAGGATGGTGTTTTACAGCTAGTAGTTATCATACCCCTTTTAAGGATCACTGTTGAAAGCGACGTCTTATTCTCTCACGTTATAATTATTTGGATCTAATCTAATTCCGTTGTCTAATATGCTATCTATTTTTACTTCCTTTTGTGATCTACATCGTATGATTTTTACATCGACTTTCATAATATTTCTTTTATCAACTGTCACGGAGTCGCAGCAAAGGTAGAAACGTCTAGTGGCAAAACGCGGACCAAACAGCAACGAGACAAATACAATTGATTATTCTTAACATAAATTACTATATTCCCACTACACACAATAATCAGTTATTTACTTGCATAATAGTTTTCGCAAGAATGTTCGTTGATGACGGCTTTAGGCTTCAGTAGTATTCGGTGAGATACGATTTCTTTCTTGGTTTTATTCGATCTTCGGTGCAACGTAGTAACGATTTCCAAAAGGCGAAATGAGTGTTCGCCTCAGGAGACTGATTCGAGAGCTATAGTCGTAGTATCTTCGGGCCTCTCCACAAACAACTGAAGGGAAACTCAAGACCAACTGTCTTTATATAGCTTTGCGAACATTATGATCTTGTAGTCTTTTAAATGAGACATAAGCAAGATGACGTGAGTGGCAGACAGACTCAGAACTGCAACTTAGTCGTTGGCGTATGCCCACTTGAACAAATGTCATCATAGCCTTTTGCCGTCGTGTCTAATTTTCTTTTGTGATAAATTAGCCGTCATAGTTTTATTTTTACGAACATTACCCTATGAAAAAACACAAAACATTGTCCTCATTAAGTGTACGTGATAGTGCACATGTGTATGCATGTTCTTTGGTGTCTTATGTTTAACTAAACTTAAGAACAAAATT
This sequence comes from Carybdea cf. marsupialis auct. non (Linnaeus, 1758), assembly GCA_010016065.2. Classification (NCBI taxonomy): domain Eukaryota; kingdom Metazoa; phylum Cnidaria; class Cubozoa; order Carybdeida; family Carybdeidae; genus Carybdea; species Carybdea cf. marsupialis auct. non (Linnaeus, 1758). The sequence continues at coordinate 10,508 of JAAAKL020002302.1, read as the reverse complement.
GTCGTTACATTTATTTAGATCACCAGGCAAAAGTATTTTGTAGATGTAAATAGTATTGCTCAAAGTAACCCAGATAAACACATATATAACAGTTTACCCTTTTACCTTCCACTTCTCACCACAGAAAAAATTAAGAGACGGTGCAATGTTAAAACCAAAACAACGGACTTAACACCTCCAGGTCAATTCAGCTCCATTCTATTTCCTGGTGGAGACTTAAAGCGTCGGCACCCAGATGGTATCTATTTAGATAGAGACATCAAGCGGCGCCTCCAGTTTGAGGACAAAGATGGACTTTTCCGCCACAACACGGTTCCGATGTACATGGCAGCAAACCTCATGTATCGCCATGACGGCAGTGGATATCCACCTTTACATTACAGCTCAGGGCTTGCATCATCCGGGTGCAATTCCAATGGTTCTAACTCAACTGTCCTAACTATACCCAATATAGGTAATATTTTTAGCATTGGGGATACCAACATTTCTCACTCTCCAATGGCACCAGTCAATGCACCATTCAACGTTCCTTTTCCGTATCTTTATCAAAATCAGTCTGCAACCGAACAGAGGCAAGATAGCTCCACCAGCAAAGATGGCATTCTTCCTCCATTTACACATAGTCCAACATCAACAAACCAAGTCAACATGTCGTCCTCAAACCAGTTGACGCCTGGAAACTTTAATCTGTGTAGTGATTTGTCAAATCTTGTAGGTACACCAAGTTCTAAAGTTTTCACAACGCTTAGCCCATTGTCAGTTTTGTGTCAAACCCTATTCTCGCCTGTCTGTGAACATCCATGTAATATCAGTAATGACCAGACTGGACAAGCTCTGTCTGTGCTAGCAGAACAAGCTTCTTTGCTTCCAACAACAGACATTTCCAAACGCCATTCTACAATAACGAAACAGATGGACGTACAGGGGGATGGTGGCTGGCAATTGACATAAAAAATGAACAACTCCTGTATATTATTTCGTATATTTTGTGCATTAGCATGGTGTAAGTGTTATGAAATGAGGAGTATACTTCATTGCAAATTCGTTTTTAAAAAAACAGGGCAGGAGCCCAGATGCCGAAACACAAGTGTAAAATTAAAAGAATAAGAATCTAAATCGGCGATAGTTCTACATGAAAGCCAACAATGCCACTTTTTCTTCAAGATTGGCGTTAGTTAGAAATTGCTGATGGCAGTTATTTGGATTGGACTAACAATGCTGTCTTCCGTCACCCTTAAAAGCAAAGTAATATGACTCATAAATACTTAATATTCTCATCGATGAAAATCAATGCAATAACTCCTACTTAGAAACACATGAAAGCAGTTGATATGTGTACGGTTTTAAAGCTCTTCTTTGTTGTAAATGCAGGGGATACATTCGAAACTAGTGTAAAAAACTTTTTTGTGAAAGTCAGTTACATCATTTATAATAAAACAGAAGGTATTAGATAATTTGGACTGAAGTCGTATACACTTAAAGCATGATGACGTCGCTGTTGTTTTGTTAGAAATCCCTTTTTTATCTACAGTTACAGGTTCTTTCGACAAATGTTACGTCTAATACTTTGAATGTCCAAACATTTGATTTGTTATTAATAAAATATCAGAAGACTTAATCACTATCGCCATCTTTTTGTCAGTATCTCTGAATGCTCCGTAGTCAGTTTTAAAATTCCTATTCCTGTCGGACTATTTCTTGTCCGACACTTTGGTGTCCAACGATTGTGTAATTCATAAAGAAGGTTCATTAATGGAATTTACCAAACTTGCATGAAGGAAACAGGACATACGAAATAATTTGAAAAATGACTAAAAATACTTTGTTTTGTTAGTAGTAAATCTAACTAAAGCCTTGCATTCATTTAGTGCCACTCTCTAAATAGCGCAGTATCATCCATCTTCTTGAGCTGCACTGTCAATACAGCACTCTGAAGTATTCGATAATTTAAGTAACAAATATTTATGCTCATTACACCTATTCAAGAGAAGGTATTCTGTCGTGTAGACATATATTTCTATGCAGACATTGCGTGTCTTGATATAAATACTCCGTTGCTTTACTCGCTTTTCAACAAACGCGGCCCTTCGTTAAGTGCCACTCGCTTATTAACGCCGCATCATCTGTTTCTTATGCTTCAACTTTTGCTTGTAAGTAGAGCACCTTGAAAAATATTCCATATTTCAAGTAGCAAGCACCTTTGCTTAATTCATTCAACAGATGCCATTCTATTGTATAAAAAATATATGGTTGCATGCAAACTTGGGTGCCTTTTAACACATATTTCTTATCTTTGGTTAATTCCAATTAAAACCGTCACCTAATGAGTGCCGACCTCTTATTTGTGCTACCCCTTTCTTCATAACCATTTTTTATTAGCCCCGCCGGCGCTAATTCACAGCAGTATGGCAATCGGAAAAGGTAAAAAGCTAAAATAGTGTGTCAAAACATACTAACGCTTTCTGATCATGAGGTACTCTTTATTAAGACCAGAGGGGAATCCGCAAGCCATGTGCTCCTATTTTAAACCTGCGTCCTGACTTTTTACCTGTATCCTTCATATGCATCCGGACCTTTGTTCCGGTCGATGGGAAGCCTTACCTTGGCTAACTTCGGCCCAAGTGTGCAAAACTATGTATAAATTACGTTAATGAAATCCCATCGACTTTTAATTCGAGACATTTGATTTTTAGGGTTGAAACCTAGAGGGGAAAGTGTTCGTTTTTATCTCAATAGTGGGTTTTTGTGGAAAGAGGCCACTTTTTGACAGTTTGACGGTGAATAAATGTGATAAGAGTAGGATCATTGTTACGCGATTACTGTAAGGAGGAGCTGACATGAATCAGAGTGGGCGAGATGTAGACAAAGGAAACTGTTATTTCATAAGGATGTTGAGTCAAATGTAGCCAATGAGGTGAAAGAACTAAAATATGTTACTAATCTCCTTATTGATAACTAAACGTAGTTTGGATTAATTGGGGATCGTTCCCGAATAGTGCAACGTACACTTTCTCTTAATCCCCTAACATCTTTCATATTGGCAATTATGAGAATAAAAACATTAAGTTTGAAGATAGATGTTGGCCTTGCTCTGAGCCTCTAACCTCTATTTGCAGACGAAATCCGTATGGGAAAAGTTCCTATGCATTTACATTTTCCTACAAGGGAATACTGTGAGTTCTCAATATGCTGTGCTAGAGGCATAAGAGGATGTAGAAGTTCAAGTACGATAAATAAGGACAAAATCATTCTAACTACAAACACGTCAGAATCGGATCATCATTGATTATTTTACAAATCATAGAGAAGAAGCAGGTTCCGTATGTGACTTCTTGGAGCGTACAGACATAAAAGCATATGAAACAAGTGCCTCTTTACGTTAATGTACCATAGAGATCTGAAATGGAGTGATAAGTGTAGAATAGGGAGACGCTTTGAAAGCTAATCGGCAATAGCATTGTCACGTTTAGTCATTGATAAGCACCTTCATTTTGACCTTCATAGCAAATATACCGTATATAGTCACTTATTCTCTATCTTATATGAACAGATTTTAGGCCAAGGGCACAAAGTTGCAGATGCCATTGGAAGTTGCATTAGTTGTACAAACTACAAGGAACTATCTGTTGATGCGCAGACAACGACATTGGTTCAATCTAAAGTAGGTTTGGAAAGAATTAATCTATTTACCAATTATGTTGGTTGTGAGGCTTGGAGTTTACCCTTAGAATGAAATGAGAGCATGAAAGATAATTTCAAATACAAGTTTACACCCTTTCCAATAGCTTATCTTCAAAATCATTTATTTATAAATGGACCAAATAAATACCCTCATTAAATACTACGTTATTAAGCATCTAAAATGTTGTTAGGCCTGATGCCAACATCCTTTATGCAGAAACACCATATAAATACATTGTAGGTAGGGAATGTCTGCTAGATTTTATGTGGCAGTAAATGTTTTATCTGACTCTGAACGTCCGAACTACACAATGGAGAAGAAACGGAAAGGACACTCACTAGTTTCACCATCTTTGAAGTTGTGCTAAGAAGATTTTAAGAATATACAGCACTAGCTTCATTTCTATGCCGTTTCTGAACTTGCATTTCTTACCACAGTGATAATTTTGCCATGGCAATATGGAATATGGAGCTCTATGACTTTGTACTTAAGGGGTTGCCTTCTTGTATTTACTTAAGTTCGAAGCACAGAAATATGCAATTTATAAAACTATTTGAGTATCCACATTCAATTTAAGTTGCTTTATGAGTCACTACAGAAGACAATTTTAAAAAGCGACATTTAGACTTGTTATTTCTATGTTGAATACCATGAAGCTTGTCTGTATGGACTTTTGGAAAATTAGAAACAGACGACGAAGAAAACGAATTCAAGCACACGTTTACGAGGCTAAATGAATGCAGTAGTAGCTTCTTGACCTGGTTTGGCAGCCAAATCCTACTGATATGAACAGTATAAAATTGCTCTCATTGTTCACAGGTGTTTTTGGTATCAAAGGTGCTGAGAGTGTTAACTGTGAGGGAGGACAAGTGAGCAGTGAAAGAACTTTAGAAGAATTTATAAGCTAGTACCTTCCTACTCCCCCAGTTTTTGTTTACCTTTTCATCAAAAATCCCATATCTAGCGATTTTAGTAACATTCTGTTCCTTGCCTTGCTTGTTTTGATACTATTTTAGTTGCATTGCATCACTTTCGTCTTCTTCTCATAAAAGTGCATTCCTGTTTTTTCTGCTTCGAGTTCAACGCAAATGAGAATATTCTGGGCAACTCTATTTCTTCTATTAAAATTGTAGTATCATCGTTTGGATTAATCAAGACCATGGGATGTTGTTGAGTACAATCATGCATGAATGGTTGCCTTCCTTATCCCATTGTCGAGAATAACTGCAAAGAGATTGAGTGCCAAAGTGTCTCTTAGTAACACTGCATCTTATATTTCAGCTGTTGAAGCTTAAAAGAGTGTCAGTCACAAGTGGGTGCTATGAGAGTCTATTAAATACAGAAGAGGCATGGGACAGAGGTACCATGTGTATAAAGGGCAGTGTTTAAGACTGCCCAAAATCCTGAACAGTTCTGACATTCTTGTAAGGAATGGTAACTTCAGTTGCCGATAGTCTCTGTGATTGAAGTGTACAAAGGGAGGCAAATGCGAACGGTGCAATATCTCTGTTTCTCCGACAATACAGAAATCTGAGATAATACAGGGGAGGCTTGCGTTGGAAGGAAATGGAAAGCAGAGGAGTGGCGAATATAGTAATCTACCATCTGGAATATGCAGACATTTTAGAAGTTGCTTATAGAAAAAGAGAAGACTTTGCTTGGCAAAAATTTACGTCCTTCTGCAAGTGTGGAAGAAGAGACGAATGAAGCTGTGAGAAAGATGAGAAAGCCGGAGCAAGAGAAGAAACGCCTTGAATTTGGTACAATGTACTCATGATAGACAATGTCTTTGAAGCATGAAGTGAAGATTAAGATTGGCTTTAAGAATTTTGGGATGGGGAGGATGCCAGAACAGCATTTCTCATTAAGACAATCTATGACTCAATGAAACACCCTCTAACTCCGTGCGATGAAATTTACATGACAGCACCAAGCGTAACTGTGGTAGAATATGGTATAAATGGATTTATAATCAACCTGTACTCTTGTAATGGAGCAGCACACATGGATACACAACCTTGGCCTCTTTACTATGAATGTAATTGTTGCATAAAATCAGCCTGTTAAACAGTGAAAGTAAAATCCAACGCAAAGAAATAAGAAGATTGATGTTCTGCAATGCTGAAACTGTAGTGATTCTGGGTACTTGATGCTAATTAACGTTTGGCTATAAGATGTGTGGCGAAAAATGTGGTGTGAAGGGATTGTAAATGATCTAATAACAGGGAAAGTTAGTGGGGAACTATTCAAAGATCAGATAGCTTGGAAGTAAGTCTTATAAGCGATAATAGCTAATTGATGGAAAAGTAAGGAACGTTGAATGGTATATGATAATAATGACAATGCAAAACTATAACGATGATGATAACAGTGACGATCATTATGTATGGGTTCCAATTAGGCACACTATACATAAGCACAAGTAACTAAGGATGAGAAGGCTAATGTTACCTGGTTGCTTATATTTGTGTGACATTTTTCCTATCGATTGTAACAACTCGGAGGCTGGTGGTTGTAATTGTGAACGATGGAAAGGAAGAGGAACTGATTGTTATGAGGGAAGAGAGCTTTTTCCATTGCAGAGGAACGGGACGAATTTGAGTGTAGGGGACTGCTGGAAGACTGCGAAGGGAAAGGTTAGATAATTGAGTATTACCATCTAGTAGCTGAGGGGAGAGGGTTTGTTAAAATATAACTTTGTATCTTGTTTGCGTATTAATTCTGCTCTACACCTGGAGAACGCACAAAGCCAATCAATGAATTGCAAAAATCAGTTAAGAAGACATCGTTTCAGGTATGGCTGAGGTAACATAATCCAGGCTTGGAGGAGATGTAAACGTGAAAAACAAGAGTAATAAAGAGCTACCAGGTTTAATAATACAGTTCCTAACAAACTCACTTCAAACAACCCTTTAATTCAAAAGAGCCACGATACCTTTTCAATTAGTTAGGGGGCGATTCTGTGAAGGATTTTCTCCTGAAGATGGTTCGAGTTTTTATCTAGAAGTAAAGCTGGACATAGAGGAAGACACGGCAATGAATTCCACTCCATGTTGTATATCCATTACTTGCTGTAAAAAGCACTGCACTACCTTTTCATGGAAAATATTCGAAGTATCTTTGTTTGGTTTGTAATGGCATGATTAAGTCTGGAAAGTTGCTACTAACAAAGAAGCTGCCGAGCGCTACGGTCTTTTAGTCGATCTACATTTAATCAGTCAGAAGTACGGTTGATGACATAGTTAATCTGGATGGAAGGAATGAAAGCTGAAAGATGACCTTTTCACACCGATTTGCACAGAAAAATTGATAGCATTAGTTAATTTGCTGGAGCCAGTGCCGTCGAGAGGCGTGCAGCGCCCCGGGGCGATGAAAATTATTTGGAGGCCAAGCCTTTTTTAATCGTGTGAACCCCCTTTTTAAACAGGTGTCTTTTTCGTCACGGAGTATGCGGAGAAAAGGATCATATCACATGATGTAAAGGTTGTTAACCCTTGGTTAAACAAACTTTCGGATTGCAATAGTTATTTGCCCTATCAACTGTCGATGGCAAGGTCGAGGCTTGCCATGGTTGCAACGGGTGGCGGAGATTTAGGGTTCGATTTAGGTACGTTGCAATAAAAGAAAAAAGACCCTATTTTTAACTGCGGGCCCTTAAAGTGCCCAGGCCCAGGAGCAGTGCCCCGGCTGCCCTCCGCAATTAGCGCTACTGGTTGAAACTGTTTAATACCACTGCAGGACTAGCTGTTGATATTTAATTGCAGGTTAGATTCTGTATGTCCAATATTAAAATGGAAAGAGTAGACGTTGGCTTGCGACTAAAATATCATAAATCCAAAGCATAACAGGGAGATACCGTATTTACTCTTAACAGGATTCAATGCACCCATTCAATAATTGATTTTCGAGGGGATGCTCTCATTGAGGCGATTGTTCACTCGAGAGTTATTCTTTCCTTAAAATCACCTTTGTCAAGTATGGGCCAATTGTAGTTTCAGACAAATGAACAAAATCCCTACCTAATCATGAAAGAGCCAAAATGGACCAAAACGTACTATAAATCTGTGGAAGTATGGAGAAAGAAAGGGATGAAATCAACGATTATCATCTTCAGAAACAAATGATACGAATGCAAAGTCAACTATTGTCGCTCAGTATTCAATGCCCTTCTCTTCAGTAAAAGCATTGATAAACCTGTATCCTGGAACAACCTTAGCTACTTCACCTTTTCTTGAAAGCCATGGTTGAAATATTTCAATGTTTGCTTTCTTCAGAATAAATAACTGCAAATTATTCCTTAAAGGAAGTCGCCTCTTGGAGGGGAGGGCTTGTTTACAGATTTATGCTCAGGGGTAGGCGCTCAATCGGGAGTATTCTCTTAGGGAGATATCTCTGACAAAAACGGTGTCTAAGATAGTCTTTGAAAAAGTTGGAAGCCATAATAGTAATAGTGATTTTAAACAGCTTTGCTATTCTGAATTTCATTAAATATTATTATTATGCTGTTATTTGCGGTTCTTATTACATTCTGTCAGGATGCAGGTTAGAACCATTACGGATTCATAAGGACGACACGGTCAGCTACGAATTCAGAGCCAGTTAATAGTGACCCAATTTAAATTGTGATATGAATCACCCGGGGAAATATACTACACGTCAATTCAGCATAAGTTTTGTCACATTTTTACCAATCCTCGGTGGATACTACGATTCTCGCTTGACTTTACGGTGAGTCAGAACAGGAGAGGCACTCTTTTAACATTTCTGTTGTATTTCGTTACTAAGTTACTAAAGATGCAAAATACCTGTAATAAGATTTACCTATGAGGAATTCTACAGTATGCAAAATGACAAGACTACATCGCTAAACTTGGGACAGAACAAATACACGTAAAATTAAATCTCATTAAATTTTCCTGTTTTTTTAAATAAATATGAGCAAGATAGATAAACCAAAAGTCTATACAGGAAATCCCAAATCATTTTACGCTATAAAAAAAATTGAATGCCCAAAGCTATGACTCTTTAACCGATTTCTCCGAAACTGAAACGAAACTTGCCCGAAACGTGGATTATAAATCAGAAAAGATTGCCTAAAAATTTAACATAAAAAATAAGTTGGTTTGACGTTTTTGGCGCTGGGGTATGCTTGGGAGTTATTACAATTCATAATAAGGTTGTAGCTGTTAGAGCACATTAGAAAAATCCACATCGACGGAAGTTCCACAATATCTAAGCGAAGAGTATGTCCAAACTGCGGCTATGGTACACTACCTTATCTATGTCTCATTTTACGCTCTTGATCTGTAAATGCGGTGAATAAATCACTCAAGGTTGCAACAAGAGTACTTGATGTAGTGAACTTTGTCGTAAAGATGCGCTCGACTAATTTCACTTGAAAGCCGCATGCTGCGAAAGGAAACCGTCTTGAGCTGTGCTCCGCTATGGAGGCCTGGTATTTATTTATAAACCAGTCAAGCGTATAAATCAACCGGTAAATATGCTAATATTGTTCAAAGGATCGTTTGCACCCATGCGTTTCTCAGCAGGTTCATCAGCTTCAATGGGTTAACAATACCCTGTTTACAAACATTAGCGTCAAATGAGGTAATTTAATTTTGGAATTTTAATATTACAAATTCAACGGTGTTTCCTAGCTGCGTATAGGATTGGAAAAACTAACAATCAGAAACTATGACAATTATCGATTCCGTGAAATAATTGATTTGCGCACTACAACAAAATGAATGATCACTGTATCTCTTGACGCGAATTGTAATACAAATGTACATACACAATGAGGATAAATGTTATTTGTTTCAACTTAATAGTAATCTTTGGATTTACCAGCGGTGAGTTCCTATTCGCAACCACATCCATGTTTGTTCTGCAATTTCCTTGTCAGCTTGTTTTTGTACTTAATACCTAAGCAATTAATTGATTGATTGTGTCTGTAACATGCAATTTACTTGTTCACTTGAAGTATATTATTTAAAGTCGTTTTACCATTCCATGCTGCTAACAGAAACTTTAATTTTGTGTTAAATATATTGTTATATATCGGTGGTAGATTTAAAGGTAACGCAGTCAATTTTCTCGCAATCCTTTTTGGTAGCAAGCAAGTGATGATTTTAGCATAATTATTCTACCACGGTCCGGTAATAAATGAAAGCCACTTTGCACTCGTTTGTATCCTCACCTCCTAAAGATAGCAGATGATGTCCAGACCATCAATAGTTGTACATGTAGTGACGGCTAAATTCATCATCAAACAATGCAGTACATAAGATCTTTTATCTATAGACGACACCTTACAAAATCAGGCTGTTGAAAGTACTAGAGTGCTCTGTAAGGTCATGTCGAGGTTGCTTCAGAGCCCAAGCGAGCAATATCGGACCATATCATTAGATGCTAATTAGGCATTTCAGGAATCGGAAACCTTGTAAAATTGTAGTTATTGTGTCATTATGGGAATATGCAACAGTTTCCTCTGTATTTGTTTATAGTCATACCCTCTATCCAAGTACCTGCTTTTGACTCTAGTAAGTAAATACGTCCTTGCAATTCTGGACAAAGTGTTGATTGATTCATGTAACATCCAGTTTTGTCCTAATTTAGTTTATACAGCTTAAAGCCTAAGTTATCTTTAACTTTAAGCAAAATTTGCCGTCTCCTGGAACTCAGATGTAAAATTTAGCAAATTGAGAGTAAACATAGTTTACTTCGATAAATACACAATTGTAACCATAAACAAAGTGCTTAGATAATTGACTGATGACTACTTTTCTTGTTAGCTTTTCTCAGTTATAGCATTCAACATAAGAAG
>JAAAKL020002301.1:0-26622 GCA_010016065.2 Carybdea cf. marsupialis auct. non (Linnaeus, 1758) | reverse complement strand
AGTAAATAAGTAAATAAGTAAATAAGTAAATAAGTAAATAAGTAAATAAGTAAATAAGTAAATAAGTAAATAAGTAATAAGGTAGATAAATAGATTATGTAAAGAATAATAATAAATAAACATTCAAAATTGAATAGAAACAGCGCAAAACAAATAAGCAAACAGAAAGGCTGCCAAAATCAGAAAGAAAACACGGTAAATATATTTTAGAAAAATTTAGTAATTAAACAAAAGAAAAGTGCAGATGGATTGACAATAAATAAATAAATAATCATATTCAAAAGGGGAAAAAGGTAATATATATATGCCCAGATAGTAAGTTCTCCTCACAATAAGTTGCAGCTTTTCTTAGTAAATTTGGTAATTGTTTTTTTTGCGTAGGGACACTGACCAATTGTCTTTATAGAATACTGATGAACTTAAGGGCCAGTTGGTAGACCATCTACACAGATCATAAAGATAAATAAATTTTATCATTTTATAGAATCTATTCTTTATTGTCGTGGTGCCGTGGTTGATAACAAATTTTCCAACTTACCGCCAGCTTTGTTCTGGTTTATCACTGAACCTACCTTAAGCCATAATTTTTAAGTAAAATACTTAGTCCTTCCTAAGACATCTTTGACCCAGCTATTCAAGTAACAGGAATGGCGTCCCATATCATTAGGGTCAGTATTGGTTATTGTGTGAAGGGATTAACATGTAGTTGGCGCAAAACAATTAATAAATGACATTATTATGTTTGGAATACAAAACTGTTGCATTGTGCGAAACATTTGCGAGCTTTCGATGCACGTAAGAAATCAATTAAGTTTGGTTTACTCTATTTAGAGCAGTCGAAATCGCACCTTGCCCTGATGATGAACCTGAAATTAAGAAACAGTATGGGGCTATGTTTCTATTTTGCATAGGGACACATTTAACAAATACGAACGTTCACCTTTCACGCAATATAATCGACTTGACCAGTTTAAATGATACACTAACGCTGAAGACAACTAATTTCTTCGGAAGCAATATAAAAGTCCATTTTGGTTAATTCAAGTGATACTTTCAGTTGGTAAATCAGAGTCTAGTAAAAACGTTGCAGTGTAGAGAACGTGGTTGGGAAGGCGAGTCACTGTTGATATAGGTCAAGAAAGAAATGATTTCTAGAGAACCGATAAAACGTAGAGCTTTAAATGACACTGAATGGAAGATTCATGTCAAAACAGCAAGAGGCGTTTCAATGCTATCCTGATAAATCGGAGCACGACAGCATTTTTAATTGAAAGCAAGTCCATTTACATCAGCTAGGTAGTAAAAATGGATCAGAATGAACGTTGTGCGATGGTTGATAGGACAATGGTCAGCTTAGTCTCCTTGTGTATTATTTTGTAAAGTGTAAACTGCCTCTACAGCGTTAAGATCAGAAGTTGGTTATACGATAAAGGAGTATAGGGAAACACTTTAAAGTGTAAGCTACGACGCATTCCGGACTATTCAGTAAATAAAAATGAATAGCAGTGTAGCATTGAATATGGTTATTGCATTATTGAGTTGTCATGCGTTTTGAGCCTTATGTGTGAGATTGATTACGAGTTTATAACTGGCACCACATCCCTGCAAAATTCATAGATAACGTTATTCTAAAGATTGTCAAGTCAAGTATTCTTATAGACATTGTGCAGCAAATGTTGGCCTGAAAATGCATTCCTACTTTGCCTCCCGATTGAGAACACGACTTTCTCCAAAGCACTGTAATCCAGATACGGATTTTTAAGTCTGTACCTTAAAATGTGACGTTTTTTGTAGAAACGTGACTCTTAATTTGTCATAGCAGACAGAAAATACTAGCAAAGCGGAATCTAAACACTGGTAAACATCTATACCATAACGTCTTCATAGGGACCTAATCTAGGTAGCAATGTAATAAATAAGGTAAAGCTGCATACGAAAGCTACAAGTATTATGATTCGATGATAAACGCTTTTATGCTGCATGGTTTATTTTGGTTTTAAAGAGAAGATTTGATCAGTTCGAAAATATATCAGAGAAAAGTACGTCACGAACGAAATTCGAACACATCGTACACGCATTCACGACGGGTGATATACTGATTCAACTACGCGATAATGTTCTATAGTTCTCTAGTCACCACATTAGCTCCCACTACTCCAGCTCTACGCAGTTTTGACGACTATCAACCTTTCGCCATGTGACTTTACCATGGAAGGACTGTCATCCAACCAATCATGCTGTCCACAGCCCATTGAAGCCCGTTGTCTTTGTATATAAGAATAACGCTGGTCAGATTTCCGACCGACAGAAACAGTGCTCTAAACCTCTTTAACGGCGAATCACATCATTCATAGGAGTATTCAGTCAGTTAGGTTGATTATAGTTTGATCTAGATGATGATAACTAGATATGTTTTTGAGAAAAGATGATTTTAAATTGTTATGTCTAACGCGATACTAGAGAAAGGTTAAATATGTCACCACTTGAATTCGAACCCGGGGACACACGCTACTGCGGCTTTCTTCTTTACCAACTCAGCCATAGCGTCCCGTTGATAAGACACTTCACTTTTCGGTAGTCTCCACATTACCTCCTCATCGTCCACTGGTGGGCATCGAAATTCGGCTCCACGCAATTCGGATTGCGTAGAGAGGATAGTGTCCACATTGGGTATATCTGGAATTTGATGTCAAAATATACATAAATAAAACTAGGCTGAGCATTACCATATAAGGTAAAAGTGAAAGTTAGGAGAATATAGGTTTTGATCAAAGACGTAAATATCCGGAAAATAGTCTTTACCACTAAAATGAATCAAGGACGACTTCAGGATAAAATAGGTTGGAGACTTAAGTTATAATATGAAACATATGAATAAGAAGGGGCTTTCAGGGAGTCTTGACTTTTTTATTAATTTTATTTTACGTGTTATTTTATCAGAAATTTGAAATTTTTTCGTAGAGAAATGAAAAATAACTGACACAGAAAAGTTCTGTAACAAAGCTTCTGTAAAATATTTTAAAATGAATAAAAAATCAAACAAAAAAAGTATATATATAATTGGTTGTGATCTACATTTATACAAGGGATACAAAAAAGAATAGGTTAATATATACTGAAAAGGTCATTTTTCGGCCCTTGGAGGTAAATATTTGCTAATTGTCTCTATTAAATAAAGACATAAATCATCAGAGAGTTTAAAAATTTTTAACGCCTCTCGCTTCAGCCCTGAAAAAGCTATGACACATATAATTTGCCGGGGCAGACGTTGTTTATCTCTCAAATCTGTAAGCGTGTTACCAACTACTTGCGTTATCAAATCTACATTAGATTAATGCAATGAATTTAGCTTGCCAATTTTTTTCATGTTCGACAGTTCAAATTTCAAGACAGTATGCGCGTTTTGACTTTGAAGTCAACACTATTGTTGTGCAGTTGAAGCCCCGACACGATTGTATCATGTACGGAACTGTTTCCTAGTTGGGTTCTACAAGCTATAATTTTGTATTCAAAGAACATTTTTATTAGCATATGGCAGTTTGAATTTACTATCTTCAGCACCTTTATGAGTGCGAAGCCTTTCCAAATCTCTTTGGACCATTACCGTATTGCAGGCAACTATAAAAAGAAGGAGAAACGATATCGAGATAAAGTTTGACCTTACAATTTAACAGCCATACCTTGTCCACAAGGGGTTATACAAAAATATTGCACTTGGAATTCAGATGTTTATTCGGACGTCAAGCACCCTGAACAGAATATTCTGATAATGTGATTTTGTGCAGCAGCTATATCTACCAAGAATGCCATGGAAGTGACAATGTGTTACTCAGTGACATATTTAAGTGCAGATATTGTATTTGTTGCTGATCTGTTTCTCATAAAACTCAAATACGGGATAGCATTCTTTAAGTTGTGTATTAATTCCTTTTTGAAAGAACTTGTTATATGCACTTCAACAAAAAATATTTACAATTTTGTACTATTTCATCGATACCATTTTCGTACAAGAACGTTAATGTCATTAAGTTTATTCTTCTATGAGCTTTGCATGTAATAGCGTAAATTAAGTGACCCATTTTCCGGAGATGATCGAACGCAAAATGTAAAAAATGGGATTCAAGAACGTAGATCTGACAAATCCTTTAACCTCAAAATTTGTCCGATCGTACCAAGCGAGAGAGGATCCTTACTTCATTTAGGATGTAAAGAGTCTTAGTGGTTTGAAAATTTTTGAGCGTACAAATCTCGAACTTCGACAACAACAACTTCAAATTGCCATTTCAGACCTAAAACTTCTTAGTGATATGAAAATTTCTGAGCATACAAATCTGTAACTAAAATGAACGAAAGTTTGGTTCCTGATTTGTGTGTTTGCAACTTTTCAAGCAAATACGAGCTCGGGCATGTTCTACAACTGGGATGTAGATATCTATGCCCTAGTAACTTTTACATCACATACGTGGAAACTAAAATGGAAGATTAGCCAATAAAGGGACATAGAAAACAATATCTAATGGTTGCTACTTCAGTTTGAATCACGCTTGTGACTGAAAATCCATTTTATCGTAGTAATTTCTATGTACCGAAAGATAGTGAGAAGGATTTCATAACTTCAAGAATTGTGCTGAATAAAGTCTAAAAGCAACATTAAATAATAAAACTATGGGAGTAGACCATGGGTGTGACAGGTGACTCGTGTTCTCAACTAATACATGGGAGGAGAACAACCACACCGTCCCTCAACTTTTTGACGTTCATAATTTAGATAGTCCACATTTATTCTCCCTTGGAACTTGAACTGGTATTTATCTCACTTCCCCTGCTTAAGTGTCCAAACAGAATCTATATCACTCTAAGCACTAAGATCCAAAGAAGTGCCGACCTACACACTACCAATGCCCTTTAACTCCTTACGTGACCGTTTTACAACGACGTCGGCTATCATAGTGGGACAAAATGTTTGAAGATTCATCTCATTTTAAATTGAGTTCTTACAGACTGACCATGATTGCCGTAGAGGCTCAACTGTTCTCCTGGACACTTTCTGTAAGACGTTAATTCCAATCCTTAACAACTCATTGCATTGCCTTCAACGGACATGAGTAGAATACACAGAGTTCGTTGGATCTAGCTGGTCCGCCCACTAATAAAGTAAAAGTCAAGCCTGAGCAAATCTCAGCAAATTTCCACAACCCTCAACAAAACTTTGAGCCGTTTACATCTCAACAGCCTTCAGCCAGTAGACCTGTTGCTCCACACGTGCCTTAACAATCTAAAGATACATTTTCAATAGCTACGCAGACATTCAACAAATAATGTTTTACAACTTTCCCATGGTCACACTGCGATATGCAGTCGAGAAAGCTCTGTGTCATGTGTGTTTGATAGCTGTCGAGAAATTATGGTAAAAGCCGAACACTTTTGGTTTGAAAGTATATTTCAAGTGGAAGGATTTTTCAACTGGAAAAGAGCCATTGACAAGTTTAAAGCTTATGAGAAGTAAGACCTTCGCTTTGCGGTCCAAAAGAAATGGATAAATTTGTCACGCAATTATATTAAAAACTCATTTCAGATCCATAATCCAGCTGCGTTTCTCAAACTGTTAAAATCTGTAAGCATAAACAAAATGGTGGCAGTTCTGCTCTTTTTGGGAACGAGGATAGTCATGAAAAATTTAAATGATTGGCTGTTTTGCAGCGAGTTGATTGATACTCAACAAAAACGATCGTCAGCTCTGGAGAAAGATTGAGCATTATTCAAGCGGCATCTAAAACTTTGGTGGAAGGATACCATGCCATGTTCATCAGCAAGAGATACATAAAATGTTCACTCAGTCGAGTGCCTATTGAAAATATGACTAGTATATACGAGCCGTTTGTGCTAAGCTGAGTGGCCGGTCAAGTTTTTTTTTGGCGATAGGATCTTGTCAAGAAAAAACATGAAACAAGCTGAACTCAACCATCCCATGTTATGCGACGTACATAGCAAATTTTCAAAGGGAATTGACCTCGTTTCATTGCCGAGAAAAAGATCCGTAGTAATGCTAATGCGAGTCACATTTTACATTGTGTCTGTTAACGTACCTTCTTTGTACTTGGCCCGTGTACCTTTATTTTATAGGCAATACGTTAACACGCTATACGCAAATACGTGTGCAGCTATTTTCGCTGATTTGATTGATTTACAAATGTGACGAAGAGGAAACTCGTAGAATAATAATATAAACACTAACTGTTTTTACATTTGGAAGGGGTTTACCCTTTGAATGTTTATTGAGTGGGTTATCACCACTGATCTCTAAACAAGACCAGATGGAGCATCTTCCGCCTTAAAGAGGGGTCAGTCGATGGACGCCATTTCAGTCCTCACCAAAGAAAGCATATAAACAATGTTACGTAACATGTCAGACATTCCCAAGCTGTTTTAAGTAATGGGGACTAGTATTCGTGACTACACTTTTTCGCTGTTTGAAATAATGAGACGCTCGATCCAGTCTTTTTTAAAGTTCAGTGATAACTACGGGCAACATTCCACCAAGTGATATTCAGCCATAATGCATAATTGTATACGCCATTTACAAGTACTTTATCATACGTCAAATTTACGTAACAGATTTGATCCGGTTTGCAGACCACGAAATAGCAAGTTGCTACTCTGTTGTAATCTGCCATTTTTGATTCTCTAAATTCATTACTGAAACTTATCATATTTAAGTACATGGCACTGACATATCACAAGGCATGCCACAGAAGTCTGACAGCTTATATTCATCACCTCATCAAATTTCTGTAAACAATAGACCTTTCTCGACAATAACTCGCAATTCTTGGATATCCGTTCATAAATCCATGCTCTTTATAGCTTTATAGCTTGCATCTAAGGTACAAGAATACGGTCAGATGAAGGGCAACAGCACTGTCTTTTTCAGATTTAAAGATTTTAGAATAAGGACCATAATCCTGTTCTACAACGTGAAATTCTGTCTAGATGTTATTAAAGTTGATCGCCAAATCTGCTCCGTCCCTCTGTAGATGATTACTGTATAATTACTCCTGCTCCTTATCTTCCACATTTCCGTTTGCAATGGTGACACTTTCAAGAAAGCTGTCACTATCTTCACTGCCACTCCATTGACACGGTATGACGATCAGTGCCTTATTTGTACTGTGACGTGGAGTGGTGGATTACAATGCCGTTCTTATACAGGTATACAGTATTATAGAGCTTTGACTTTGCATCTTGAAACTTTAGTGTGAAAACACAAAATTCATGAAATTTTTCACAAAACCCCTTAAAATATGCCCTCACAATCATTGTGACGAAAACCTTAAAATGTTCTTCCTCAAGGACACCCTTCCCCTGTCTCCTAGACAGATGCCTCCATTATTCACTCTTTTGTGATATTATCATAACCCCTAATTTCTCTATCTAATAGCTCTCTTCTCTGTGTGTAATTATTTATCACAATCATACGAAGTCTGCTTATGTTTATATATTAAACGAGCCTCAAAAACCATATACTGCTGCGTTTTACAAAGATTTTAAATTTTAGGAAGCGATGAATAATGAAAATGTTATCATAAGTTGGAAATGTTATTTCATCGAATCATTGTTAGTAGATCACGTAAGATAGCAGCAATCAAAGAAAAATTGTGCCTCTTATGTTTTATTCAGATGTTACTATTTTAAAGTCAAAATAATGCATGAATATCAATAGTCCAAGTATTGCATGTAGTTTTCAGAAATCAAATGTGAACTTTATTGGTAAACCCCATCTTCGGTATAGCCTCTAAAATTCAAAATGTGATAAAATCGCTCACTTACATAATTAATGTTTAAAATGAATGTAAATTAGTAGCCCTTTATCATGGTCGCTATTATTTTTGATAAACTAATTACTGGAGTTATGTCGACTAATATAGAAAGGAAATTTGGCAAGGAAGAACTTCAAAGGCTTTACCAGTTACACTTACAAATTTTTACTAGGGCAAGGTGCTAGAATTTGGGGAGGCCGCTCATTTTTCTACAGTTTCAACTATATAGGAAGGGCTTAGGTACCATGTGAAATCAACAGATGTGTCACACAACCAGCTCAAACTGTCTTAATGTACGATGCTAAGTTGTGCCCATTCCTTCATTGTATTGCTGGAGAGGGTAAAGTGCGTCGCGATCTGCCATTGCGGTTTTTAGCACGCAACTTAAAGTGGAAAGTACCTATTGTAGGTATAGAGACAGGATTTTCACATAAAATTCTATATCTTGTTTTGCTAAGGCATTTGCAACCCATCTTTTACAAATTTTATCAGCAATAATTTTGGTAAGAGAATTTTACAAGCTTTTACAAGGTCTTTAGAGTTCTATCGGTGATTTGGATTTAATGAGGCTTTATTGCCCCAGAAATGGTTGCACGACATCGAGGCTTCATTGCCCCAGAAATGATTGCACGGCATAGAGGCTTTATTGCCCTCGTAAAGCATGAAGTTCCATGTTTGCTCGCAATTCACTGTGTAATTTATCCATAGGCACCATTTAGTTGCTAAAAACCAAAGTGCGAGCTTCATGAGACGAGTTTACAATTCGTTATCGAATGCATTAATACTAAACTGAATATTTCAAGGATAGTTTCTCCCGGCTGTTATGCCATGACAAAGACGAAACTTTTTTTAGCGATTATCATTACATACAGACGTCCGGTGGCTTGTAAAGGGACGTAGCATAAGCAGATTTTATGAACTCTTCGAGTTTTCCGAGGATAGACTTGAAGATAAAAGGACCGCCGGGAGGCTATTAAGTTAGTAAAAACTGGCGTTGGGTACATTTCGGACATAATAAATGAATGTAACAAGCAAATGCAAGGAACGAAAATGACGATGTCTACATGTAAAAACGTTTCCAGACACCCCGCAAACGCCTTATTCAGAGACAGAATCCCCCCACCTTTTCCATAGGGTTGAGGTTAGGGTTAGAGTTAGGGGACGTGTTAAGGTTAGGGTTAGGGAAAGGGTTAGGGTTAGGATTAGGATGGGGAGTATCTGGAAAAAGTGGTGGGGTTACTCTTTTTCAGTGCAGTTTTGAACAATAGTAGTGGGGTATCTGGAAAAGTACCTAAAAACGTATTCAAGATAAATGTGTCACACTTAACTAAACCAATACGCAAATCTAAAATGTCTCTGATGCAGGATTTCTGCAAATACACGAGTCATCCTGAGAAATTGAGAGAAGACAAGAACGAGCGCTTTGCTGATCAGTTTCTCTTGGACATTCACAAGCGGATAGTGCGACTCATGTGATCTTGGTAAGGTTCCAATAGAATTGTAGTCATCCCTTATCGACCTGTGACCAGATGGCAAATTGAAAGCCTCATTCTCAGAGGATGAGTATGTAAATTTATGTTGCTCCCAAGCAGACAAGTACCTAGAGTTGTGGGGAGAGTGCCAAACATTTTTTAATTAAATTTCTACAGTCATTAAAATTGCAACATTAACTACTTCTGTTGATCAGCTACACCTGGTAAACAACTTACAGGTAAAGATATCTTTGCAGAAAATGTCTACTCACAGACGGCACTGTCCACCGTTCTTACTTCATCCTTAGACTTGAGCTCCATCTTTTATGTTCAGAGCTAGCTGTTCATGCTCGTTCTCACTATTTCACCGCCAATAAATATGTAAGGTAAATTGTTTATCTCTCAATAAAAACACAATAAAAACGCAATTACAACATTGTTAGAAACACGAGGGGCTCGGGTAATTACTCTTGATAACCCCACAGACGACTTTAAAATACACTCCGGAGTCTTGCAGGGGGACACGAGAGCTTGGTTTCCAACTAGTTAGAAGACAGAGAAGGCGAAAAGGCCCTGTGGTTGTAACTGACCTGGATTTTGCAGACGACATTGCCCCACTGTCAGAGCTTGTCGACCAAGCTCAGGGCCTACTGAGCAGAGTAAACTCATCTGCAGGTCACACAGGCATTGCAATGAACGCAAAGAAAAGTTAAGTCATAGCCTTCAACCAGCCAGAAGAAATACAAATCATGACTGCTGACGGGTCCCAACTGGAGGTAGTACAGGATTTTAAGTATCTAGGCTCCTGGATCAGCAGCACTGAGGCTGACATCAAGACTTGTAAAGCGACTGCATGCAATAAGCTGACAAAGATCTGGAAATCTGACCTATCGAGAGAGCTAAAAATGAGCCTGCTACGCTCCACTGTGGAATCTGTGTTGCTCTATGGATGTGAATTGTGGCCCCTGACCGAACAGCTCTGTAAACAACTCGATGGCTGCTATACCAGGATGCTCAGAACAGCACTGGGTATCCACTAGAGTCAGTTCCTCAGCAATGGACAATTTTACGGTAATCTCCCAAAAAGGCAGACCAGCGCTCACCCACATCGACTCACTTAAAAAGGACACAGGTCTTTATGTGAAAGAACTGGAGACTGCTATGACTGACAGAGCAGTATGGCGTGCCATCACCGTTGAGCGTTCGCCATAAGTAAGTATCAGTTATTAGGCTCAAAGAGGCATCGAAGCTCGGTCTAAAAAAAGCGTCAGCTGTGTCAAGTCCTGTGAGCAGATTGCATGTGGAACTTTCCATACTCGAGTCTGGGGCTCAATCTTCTAGTCGTATCTTATAGCTCGCAGAACTTCGGTTTGAAGTGGATACATTCGTTTAACAGCTTTGAGTTATAATGCAGTAACCAGTAATGCAAGAGGTAAAAAGATGTCGATGGATATGTAAAATTGTAATTAAGCATCTTGCAGACTTAATGTTCAGCACTCTACACCCGATTATGTGAAAATATACATACGATGAGCACGGCTTCTAAAAAACTGAGTGAGTGAGCCGTTCAAGCCTATTTTGCTTCGCAAGATTAATTTTTACGAGCAACAAGATATTCCTGGTCGCACCGAAGGACGTATTGCCAAATTTTAAGAAAAGCAATGTATTATACCAATTCAAATGTCGTTGCGGAGCAAGATATATTGGTCTTGCGTCCCAAATTTTAGACCAGAGAAGACATCAACATGTTCCTAACATAATCCTACATGAGTCAATCAGTACCAGACCAATCAGAACATGCAAAAAATCTGCGAGAAGAAATCAACACGTTCCTAACATAATCCTACAAGGGTCAATTAGTAGCAGACCAATCAGAACATGCAAGAAATCTGCGAGTGACACAGCAAGATTCAACTCAGCCATCGCACAACACTTATTGTTAAAGAGGAATTGTGTCGATAGTTTTTCTGTCGAACAATTTTCCGTCATTAAACAGGCCAGGTCTGAGTATCACCTATGGTTTTTGCTATATTCATTAAGAGAACAATACCAGAATCTTTGCCGCCAAGAGGACTTTATTTTAATAGTTTGTTTGTTTAGCCATGGTTTCGTTTACGCCCGTACTGCTAGCCAATAAGATTTTAGAGTTTCGCTTCCGCCCGTACTGTTAGCCTATCAAACTTTGAATGTTGTTTACTGTTAGCCAATTAGATTTTCGATTTTCGACTGTTTGATCCTCTCACCTTCTGTATTTATGACCTAGCCGTCCTGATGAGAGTCATAACAAAATAAGCTTGTTCAACCAAAACTATGACTTGTCTTTTACGTTTAATTCTTGGATTTGGTACCACAAACAACCTATTTAAACCCCTTAATAATAAACTGTCGTCACAAGAAATAACAATCCCAAAGTGAGTACTTACGTTCTTGGAGCCCTCAGACTATCCGATATGAAAAGCGCCATTATTTCAAATAAGCAACACAAAATCAGGCATGCCAAGGTCCCGTTACCTGAAAATCAGGGCAGTGTCAACATGCTCGTACGAACAAGCCTTGGTTACAAGCCCAGCTAAAGATCGTCGTCAAATGACAACAAGCGCAAAAATGCGCAAAACGTATTATTTGGCTACTCCAACATATCTACAAAGCCATTGGGATTGAGAAACCATTTTTTCATCTGTAGGCAATGTCCATTAAACCAAGTAAGTCCTCCTCCTTAAGAACGCGCTAAATTTAAGCGAGGCATGATTACTTGTCCTACATTATCCGAAAAACGCAAACAAGGAGACTAATTTCTATACCTAAAAGATGTTATGGTATAATAAATAAGTACATCTTCGGAATATACAGTTGAACATACATGGAGGACAGGCATTTCTACAACAGACGTTTGAAATTAGACATACTACAAAGAATGACATCTTTTTCTATCGAAAGGCAGAAATCAATGTCTGGATTTGGGGTGTACAAAATAACATATCAGGAAAGAACAACATTGGGTGCTTGCCGCTTTGCGGGTTCATAATAAAAGAAAAAAACTTGTGCGTACGGAGCGAATCGCGTCGCGAGAACCTTTTAGTAACTCGTATATTAAGCATGACTTAAGCGGTTGTTCTGTAATCTGAAACAATACAATTCCCAAGCGTTTTAGTCGGTCTTCCTCTTCAGAAATTCAGCACAAATTAACTACACCGACTACTTACTAAAAAGTTGCTTTTACTCATTTATCCATTTATCAGTCTTGAAAGAAAAATTCTTTTACAAACCACTGCTGAACTAAATACCTTCTAGCGAAAGTCCGAAAACAAATGCTGTTGGTACATAAATACACTTTCAATAAAACACTTGAGGACCAACTGCGGATTTTATGTCACTATTAAGCTTATATTTCACCCCTGATGACCTATGACATTTGAAACATCCAAAGAAGGGGTTGGGGTACGGCAGCACTTATCTTACTCAGAAATATAAAAGTACCCAGCTAATCAAGCCACTAAAAACAGGCAAGGGTTATGCCTGGCTTGAAACACAACGTATGAGAAGGTCCTGGTCCTTTGAAAGGTTTCCCTTACTAAAACTTTGCTTATGAGCCTTTGTTCGTTACCCCCTGAAAATCATCGTACTTAGCGACAGTGACAACAGGTGTGTACAGTTCATCTGCTGACTTGAAACTATAAACATAAAAATTAGAAACAAAGGATTGAATAGAACTTACAGCACCTTTTCAGGGCAAGGGAGGAGACGGTGTGAAAATGGGCAGTAATTGTACTTACATAACTACTTAATGAATGATGCATTGTCTGCCAGCAACTGTCGTATGTCATCATGGGAGCCATGTAAATTGTTATTTATTACGTAATTATAGGTTATGTAGAGACTGTTCTGAGAAACTGTTACCCCGAAACTAAACATGACGTTCCCTTTGTTTGATTTTATAACAAATTACAGTCTATATGTTGTTCTCAGTATAACATTTTAACCACTTGCACGAAATTACCTGCAGATCTGCACCTCTTTCTCTGCTTCAAAAAGGGGGGCTGAATGGGTATCAGTAGTCGGATGTGCGCGGTCATGATAAAGCCGAATCACAAGGGGTCAACAGTCAGGGGAAATAGCATTACGTAATACAGAAACAATTCTTGTAGGGTTTACAAGTGTATATAAATCGATTATTAACAGCTACGATAATAAGTTTGAGGAAATAGACTCAATTTTACAAAAGTTATCAATACAACTATTGTATAAATACGGTAACAGAAGTTCTACGACAGCTACTTGTAAATTGGCATGCATCAACTAGTATTTTATTCAACAATATTATCAGTATTTTAGTTTCATAATACAAATCTTCTTCTCTGTTCCCATACTCCATTATATGATCCCCCATGCCTTTGCCAAGACGTTCTATTTCCGTTAAGTACCCAGGCAAGCGTCATCATGGCACTCAAATTCAGATCAGCATCAATGGAAAAACCATTTTGAACACTCATCTTCATACGCCGACGAACTTGCTCGCCTGAACGACTTTCCGGCAACGCTACGATGTGTCTAATAAGGCAACAAAGAAAAATGCCATTCGAACGTAAGATACAAATACAATACCAACCTAAAGCCCCATCTTCACTCGGAGAATTTCGTCGCGCAAGACCTTTTACGATCGATTTTGTCTGGGTACGCCTGTTAGCGTAGTTTGAGCGGGGTGGGGTGTATGGGTGGGGGGCAGAGTCACTCGATACATGGCATCATGCACATACGCGTCAGAATTCTAATACGCAACTCTTTAAGAATAATAATCTATTAATATTAATTAACAGTTATATGGAGTCTTTGAAAACACAGACAAAACACAGATAGGTCTGCAATAGTTTACATTTACTCTAGAACTTGATTTAAAAATTGGTATGACTCTTGCTATTTCCCAATTATAGGGTAAGATACCCTTTGCAAATGATGAGTTGTAAATAAGAGCAAGAGAATGAACAATAAACTTTCTTGCATCTTTAATTAAGGCCAGGGCAAGTCGCTGTCCCGCATTTTTTCCTGGTGGATAGTTTTTATCACAAATGCCTTATCGATTTCTTTAAATTCCATTTCGAACACTGTATTGTTTCCAACAGCTTTCGAGGGTCCCCATTATTTTTCTGTATTATACCTTTATAGTAGTCCTGCACAGCTTATCTCATTTGTCAGCTACTTTGTTTCGCTGTTTGGCATACGTCGTACTTCAATCAGAATTGTCTTGTGCTATTAAAGTTTGTCCCTGGTATTCATGGCCTTCCTTAAATTTAGAGTAAATTAGCGGGAAAAACCTGATCTTACCCTCTTTTCCTTAATAGAGGCATGGGTATTTAAGAGTGCCTGAAAACTTTCCTGAAATGTGCTTGCCATTGTAGAAGGGTCGTCAGCAAGAGGAGTAAGGATAGTGACCCAATTTTTCTGTTGCAAGTCAAGTATCTTGCCATACTTCATAATTGTTCAGGCTTCGAATAAATTTGATTTTTTTTCTTTTCTTTTCCTATTAGTCGCCAGGCATTTAATTTTCGCACTCAGTACACCAAATAGTGGTCCACCATCCAACTTTCTACGACATCTGCTATTAAAAAATCTCTAAAGTTTGTGGTGGAGAAATGATCTATGAGTGATTTGCTTACTCTTTGTTCTCCCGAGTCAGTTGTTGTCACCACAATTCTGGTGCATGTTTTAATTAACTGTTCTATTTGATATTCCCAGTAAACTATGTTGTTAATCTTTCTAAAAAGTATCACCTCACCAACGAATGACACAAAGAATGTCTTGCAAAATTGGCGTGAACGTCCAACCCTTGTTCCTGGGGTAACCACTTTCAGACTCTTCTGGTCGGTAATCAAGTAATGGATTTTGGAACAATATATACACAAATAGCAAAGTCGCAACGACAACTCAGCAAAATGACAATAACAAACAACGACAGTATATATCAATTCCCGGAAACGCAAAGATCTGCGTGTAATAGGCAGTCAAAGCTTATACTCTGTGAGACGATCTGCAGTGAGTAACCTCGTTAAAGGCAGGAGCATCGCCTCTACCTTAGGAATAGTGGAAGATTGGGGTCAAAGACCTCGGTAATTCTCACGTACTCACAACGATTTCTTCTCAGCATGTGATAAGTAACGAATGTAATCATGGTGACTATTATTATGACGACGATGGTACTGATCCTATTTATTATGATATTGATGATTATGACGACAACTGGTTGGTGACGGATGACAAATGTGATGATAATGTGCATGATTATAATGATGATGATAGCGACATTAAGGAGACAGCAAGAGCAAAGAAATCTGAGGGAGGGAAAGAATGGATAAGGTGAAAGGGGACGAGGGCAAGGAGAGCATTATTGAAAACAAGCAAATATACATAAATTCAAAAGAAAGTGTACACAAGAAAATCACCATACCAAGGCGAAGGAGAGACCGCTACTTGTGCTTCGCAGTTGGTGAATTTAATTGAAGTTGATTCCCGATAATGTCTAAAAATTCGTCAACCTGGGGAACTCGTCCTGATTGTAGTTTGGACCAAATAGGTACATCTAGAACATAAAGCAAAATGCTGTTAACGACTGATGGAATGGGGAGGGTCATAAAATAATGACGTGGAGCATCACAGAGTTGAGAAGTAACGGGATGTAGGCCAAAGAAAAGTGTAGTTTTCAATGAGAGATGGTGCAATAAAATACATAAGAGCACGTTCATTTTTAAACAAACGTCCGGCACGGTACGTATAAAGGTGGAACTCATACTACAAAAATCATTTTGCAGCACACAGCAGAGTTGTGTATCCTCTTATAAACGGTAACGAAAAGCTTGTTGATGGTACAGAATAATAAAACTGCACGAAATAGCGAATTCATTTTGTACTTAACAGATTTTTTCGTCTGACACTCCTCAGAGTACAATTCGTCAGAAAATAACCGAAAAGGGAATCAACGAAATTATTGTTTTACAAGGTAGCCAATCAGAAT
Source organism: Carybdea cf. marsupialis auct. non (Linnaeus, 1758) (assembly GCA_010016065.2). Taxonomy (NCBI): domain Eukaryota; kingdom Metazoa; phylum Cnidaria; class Cubozoa; order Carybdeida; family Carybdeidae; genus Carybdea; species Carybdea cf. marsupialis auct. non (Linnaeus, 1758). The sequence goes on along the minus strand of JAAAKL020002301.1, from coordinate 10,330 downwards.
TCTGACTGCCAGATCATCGTTGTTTTGACAAATCAGTGTCCGTGAAGCTGAATGGTTAACCGAAAAGGCCCAATGAGAAGACAAATTCTTTTTGTCTACAAAGGAACGGTTTTCTTGATTTGATGTGAATGGATTCTAGAACGGCCAAGTGAAAAGCAGACCTAACTTTCCCCATTACGCGGAAGCGATCGTCCGTATACATCTTGGCACAGTCTGGGGTTTCAAGCAAGTGCTGCCCTATGGCAGAGTAACATTGCTTAGTGGTGTCTTTAGATTTTGAAACCCGAGGTGGTTGCTTTCTTCTAGGAGCTGATGCTTGGCGCATACAGTATGGAACATGCTGTTTAATTCTGTCAACTAACCTCAAAGTCGTGTGCCCGACGAAATGGTAACGATTAGTAGCTTGAACCACATGAGGAATTAATGCTTATTAGAGCATTACGGTTGAAATTTGGTTAATTAGAGTGTTATCCACCTATCTGTAGTTTATTGCTTAGATGTTTAAGATGTATTATCTGGTGTTGGCGTTCTTGCATTCCGGATATGATGGTCATTGGTGATTACAGAATTACAGAATTTGATCAAATACTTGTCATAGTGATCTATGGCCATCATATATTAAGGTCCCAGTTCGAGGACATTAACAACACTACACGATGGCTGACATACCTTGTTCGGCACCCGACTGTGAGGCTACATGGCGAGCAAACCCGTGCAATGTTGCAGACTCATACTGAGGTGTGAAGGATATGCAATCCATATTACAGTGCAGAATTACAACTTATACAGGCAATGGTTTTAGAGCTGAACGTAAATGGTATTTGCTTTTCAAATGTTGGTCTAACTAATATGACAGAATGTTTACATGCTTATTGGTATTAGTGTTGATGTAGACAATGTTATTCAACACCTAAATACAACACATCAGAAATAATTAAAACAGTATTGGTCCTTACTTTCATTTGATACAAAAGTAATAGAGTGAAGCCTTAACAAAAATAGCAGTATTAACTATAATTTTGCTTGGCTTTTAAATGTACAGGCAATCGTCATTGACTGGTACAAATAGGATTCGCATAACACATATTTGAGAAACTGTGTTGTAATGACTTGACAAATTGATCATAAATGGGGAGCTAACCAATAGTAACTTTCCAAAGTGTCACCTACCATTGAATGTAACTTCAAATGCACCTGTTGACAATAATTGCTGTTCGACTGTATTACATAAGAAGAAAGTGATGATGCAGGCATATATCTATTGTGGAAAGGAAACAAAGCTATCTAAGTATACCATGAATAACAACATTTTCCCAGACAGATACAAGGTAAGAGCATTGCAATATACCAATGTGATTTACCAGTTTTAAAAAGTCAAATAATTGTTCTGTAATGGCATATTTACAAAGTTTCATATACTACATAACTGTGGTCCTAATTCTCCAGTTACTCTGCTGTGGTGCATTAACTAATTGTATTTGCAGTCAATCTCCTTGTATAACAGAATTGGTAAAAACAGGATTTTTTTATAAAAAAAATCTAACAAATCAGGTTTTTGAACATGTAAATAATTTTTTTGGATTTAAATCAGAATTTTAATACATTTGAACTATGGATACAATTTTTGTCGCATTTTGTAAAACTATAGTTGGTATTTCTTCATAAACACTGATGAATGAATAATCATGAGCAAAAATGAGTATACGTAAGGTTGGTGCCAAACAGGCAAAAACTAAAGAAAGTGTTCTAGAAGGAAAGTCACTCTAAAATCATTTCCCTAGTTTTCGCTCAGTTTGACAAGCAAGAACTAGTGAAATTAGCCAAAAAAGTCAAAAGTTTTGATATCTCCTTCCCACTTTCGCTCAAGAGCAATGGATGCTGAAAATTCTTGGCGACCGTTACAGACCAATAGGATTTCATCAAAGATGGTAAGGTTTCAAAATCCAATGTTAACTTTGATATCTCTAATCTACTTGGGGTGCAATGAGAGTGAGAGAATGAAAGGAACAGATAAAGCCATAAATAAGAAGACAAAGGCTTGGCCTTTACATAAGAAAGATATGGGCTTTTTTGCAGCCTATTTATAATTCTACTTTTAGCCCTACCAGGGACATAACCAGCAGTTTCAAACTCTCTTTCTAAGAACGTGATGAATAATGCTTCAAGTTAATATAGTAAGAAAGTCACTTTCTTTCTGTAAATAATGCACAGAGCAACATCTAATCTTTCTTTAATCGGAATGAGTAGGAAGACTTTGATAGTTTTCATTAGTTTTTGCTATTTCACAGTCACGTTTTCAATGGTTTCCACTTGTTTTGCCTAGTGGGAACCCGAATATAGTAAACTTTGTTGAAGTCAAGAATTAGGAGGTCTAGAAATTTGAATGTTCTTAGCAGCTGGCTATTGTTTTAAAGCAAGAAAAAATGATATCCTGTTTATATAGTTGTTCTTTAATTAAGTCATATGCTGTTATTACATTATTCCTCAAAACTTAAAATAGATTTCTACAACCTTTGACTATAATGTTGAATAAAGTTAAGCACAAACTAAGTATGTGTGCATATAATACCTCTCTTTCTAATTGTGCTTTTCTGCAATTAAATGCTACATTTCTAGTTCTGGATAAAATGTACCAATCAGTAATTACCTTGATATTGCACACTGCCTCATTCCTTCTAAGTAAATTCAAGGTCAAGTGGGCAGGTTGAGGTGGCACTAAGGTAAGTGTTGTACCTAGTAGCAGTGTGAACATAAAACCATATCTTCATGCCGGTTAACCAGTAACATAATTTTCAACAGTTTATCACATTTCAACTAGGAGAAGAGCATTAGGACTAGTCAACCTTTAACTTCAAAATCAGAGAACTTCAATTTCATTTGGTCTTTGAATAATGAATGGTCTGCTTATTTGCCTCCTTTCTAAGAATGATTTTGGGGAAATAATGCCTATACCATTACTTTACAATCTTCTACAATCTATTACAAAACACATCTCTTCTGATTACTGAAGAATCTTTGTCAAATATTCTATCTTTTGGTTTTTGTCAGCAATGCTTCCTCTTCCACCTCTTTTGGTTGACACAATGCTAACTGCTCTGTCATCCATTTCCTCAACTCATAAAGTTGTGACTTATTAATACACATTAAAGGTTTTAACAGTAATTATAACAAATTTATCTGGGCCAAAGAAAATGTACTATGACCTATGGTCTACATCATGAGATAATAAAATAAGGTCACATATAAAACTTCATTATTATGATGAAAAACTTTATTTTCTTACCTTTTTTGTTTCTATCAGCAACTTGCTTCACTACAAATGTTGCAAAAATACAGTAAGAGCTACATACTTTTAACAACTTCATATTGCCAACATAGGCAATGTAATCATTATTTTGTTTTATATTAACATATATTAGTACATACCTTGTTTTCCTTAGCCCAAAGATATATAGGTGGAGGTTCAATATTGAGTGTTGGAAATATATTCAAGTTCTCTCCCAATAATACAAGGGCGATCATTGCAATTTTTGCATAACCAGTGATAGTTGCAAGGAACTGTCTGAGGGCTCCAGGTGGAAAATTACTACCTTGGATTTGTATTTGAGGAAACCTTTGATGTAAGTGGTAGGCATATTCCTCAAATACTCTCCGGTATCCTCAGGAAATACTAAAAGGGAACAAAGAGGGCAAGTTGAAAATGTTTAGATACACTGGCACAATACAAAATAATACAAATCAGTACAAGAGCCACTTCCACAAAATCAGTGAAAGCACAGTTAAATATAATTCAGTGCTATAAAATATAATATCAATAAGGTCAACACCTTAATGTTAAGTGCAAAATGTTTGTCTCAATCCATCTCAATCAATAAAACTCATGGTGAGGATAAGTGAAAACCAGAAAAACAGTTTTTGGTATCAAATGTTTTAAAGAATGAAAGTAAAGCATATACAGTATATAATTTGTCTTTTGAAAGGGTATAGTCAAACAATCTGACCCATAATAACTCAGCAGGTTTAGTGCTCATGATTTTCCTTGAAAAAATAAGTTTATCGTAATATCTGCATGGAACTCCTCAAAGCCTTGCGGCTAGAAATGAACTGTTGTATTGGGCCATTTTGAAAAGCTCCATAATGACAATGTGGTTCCCATCTTACTCCATTCTTGCTATCTAGATTCAATCATATTCTTAATCTTTGTGAAAACTATGGCTAGTAGGCCATGTTCACCTCTCAGGCTTTATTTTCTAATTCCTTTATCTACAAAAATTGTTCAAATCTGTGGCCCTAAAGTTGTTTTCTAATCCTTCACTTAATACAAGACAGGGTTATCACTTCATGGTAGTGAATTACTTTGAAAGAAGTGGAAACAGAAAGTAAATCTATAGAACAATTTATGTAATTAAAGGCAAAAAATTATAAATTTCCAAGAGGATGGGGATTGACATTAGATTTAAAAGTGCTAAGATCATAAGTAAGAGGAGAGCAGACAGGAGACAGAGGGTTCCAGAAAACTGTTAGCATACAAATTTCTGTTTGTTCTAGGAACCCAAACAGAAAAGTCATGCAGAGATTCAGCATACTACGGAGACCTTGACCTGATGAGACGCAGAGGAACCAACTCAGTCAACACAGAAGAACACTTAACAAAGTAGTACCTGTAGAAAAGACTTAAGGATGTAACATTTCCACAGTGAGATGGAGGTTGAAGTGTGCAGGCCAGTCCAGGGCCAACTGCACAAGAAATTTGTTTCTGGAGCTGGTCAGATAACATTTTGGCACACCAACCCAAAGATGACAACAATACTCTGTGCAAGGCCTGATCATTAACCTTACAAAGATATAACACAACGTAGGGTAATAGAAAAATAATAGATCACAAGAGCCCCAACCTTCCTTAAGTCAGACTTAGCTAGCTTAGTAAAGGTAAGGCCCCCTTTCTAGCAATACAGTAAAAGAAATTCCAAAGGGCTTCAACAGCACATGTATACCACTTTATCAAGTAATAAGTCTAACATTGATTTCCCTTTACCTCAGTCCTTTGCCATCCGATCTTGATGTAGTCACCTTCACCAGTATTTTACTAATGAGGGGTATGCACAACCAATACAGCCTTAACATCTAAGACACTATCAAACTTGTTTACTATATGGCATCTGATATATCTGTTACCAAGCCACATCATAGCTTGTGGGTCAAATGGGCCTGTATGATAATCTGGGTGTTACAGGGGGGCGAATGAATGGCAATATATCGGACTCTGTGAGCCTTAAAATTTCTTCGATGTAGTAATCTCATCAAAATGAAGTTGGTGCCTGTTTTCTCTTGTTTTACTTTATCATTGGAACTTTTCAACTAGCAGAGCTCTGCTTTTCTTGGCATGAGGAATGCTGTGCGAATTTTTATCAAAATACTATTTGCAGTGTTCCGGTTTCAACAATAAAGTTATACTTAGCACCTGAAGCAACGCAACAACATGCCATCACAGCCTTACCGACGTGACAGGTGCATTGTCTTTGCAGCTATTGAATGTAAGGCCATAACACCATATGTCAGATGTGACATGAACAAAATCTGTATATATTTCTATTGAAAGGTCAGACCATGCGGCTAGTTACAAATACTATGAACCAAATTAAAACCTATTTGTGTTTAGACATATTAGTTACCAAACCTAGTTACCAAACCTAGTTGAACTTTACGGTATTTTCTTGCTTAAACAGAATTGAACTTGTCTAAGTTAGCGCGGCTCTTCGTAGCACAATATAATTTGGATACGGCCTCACACCGGCTAGCTAAGAAATGCTCCAAAAACTCAACAATTCATTAGAAATATCCAGTAAGCCACTTATATAATTTTTTCGGTTCCATTACAGTTTTAAATATGAAGTGATTTGAATTTCAGGCTTGGAACAAGTCAATCGGAACACGACTTAAAACCCCAACCAAGATCTACTACCTCTGTCTCTGTTTCAACCACATGATTCGCCTTTCTGGGCTCCTAAACTAACGTTTTGTATTCTCTTCTAGCTACGTGTCCAAATTCCCTACTGCTAATCGACAAATTCCTTTACATATAATGTCAATAAAATTGGGCTTTCTTCTTGTTGAGTGCTCATAAATTATAATGTAACGAAAGAGAAAACAACTTACCAGAACAAGAACTTTACAGTTGGACCACCAAAGCGCTGTTTTCCCAATGAAATGTCATCTCTGCCAGCTCCAAACTGCTGCCCGTACACATAAGCAACGAAAACCGCCGATAGAATAAATGCCAACCAACTTGACATGAACACTGTTCTTCCATCCGCCATTGCTGAAGATTCGACCCTTTCGGGACTTTTGCCGAGTCAAGTATCTCAGTCACAAGATCTTATTGTTGATGAGATGACATTCAAAACGAGGCTACATTAACAGCAAGCACAATGCGCTGGGAAAGTGTGACGTCACGATTTTGAGAATTTTTGAATGAAAAAGCTCAATTTTCATGTTACCCTATTAGTGAGAACGTCAAAGGCCAAAATTGAAAGTGATGCCCTTTCCCAACACTGAGATGTCAGGTTTCAAAGTTTTGAATCTCTCTAACAAAACCCTATTATTTAATGCTGGTTCCTAACTTAAGGAACCAAGGAGTATCAACAGAGTTTGAGATTCAAACGCCTCTAGTTTAAACACTATTTACACTACAGGTCTGCTCTTTTGGGAAACAACCTATTCCAGGCTTTCCCTTCGATATCTGGAGTCAAATCGTACTATTTCTAAATCTTTTGATTTGTGACGTCATCACTTTCACTCCGCTATCGGCAAATGATCGTCAACAATTATCACTGGAACGGCAGTAAAACACTTTCAAGTATTTTATACCAATAAACTTATATTGAAAGATGACTGGGTGTACAAGATCTTTCTACGTAGCAACATCGGTTTATGAGTGATTTTTACCACTAGACAATATATAAATGGAGATGTTGTTTGTGAGAATGATCAATATATAATTCAAATGGGATTGCATGAAGGAGTAGACCCCAACACCAACGTGTGTGGAACGTATTCGAGGCTCTGAGCGAGCAATCGGCAATCTCAAACTACAAGAAGGATCATACTTACTTACTTAGAACTAGTGCCCCGACTGCCACATCCTGAAGACGCATAAGATAGTCAAGGAAGCCCAGTCGCTATTCTTGGCCACGGCAGATGCGTCACTCCAAAGAGCGTCCATCAGGTGTAGATCCTACTCTGTGTTCTATTACTTCTTTAACCTTAGCGCTCCTCTTGTCATCTGAGCATGTAGAGTCTAGTAGACAACTTGGCTGGCAGGTTGCGACTGGGATAATCTTGAGGTATGACCTAACCTGGTCAAGCTTCATTGGCATTTATGTGCGGTAATTTTGGAGAGTCGTGAACTCTCTCTGATTTTCTCATTCTAGGTAAAATCGCACCATTTAAAGCCCGGAGTATTCTGTCTGCATTAACTGTCAGGAGCATCCAAGTTCTATTTCTGCGCCATTTCAAATGCCAAGTATTGACTGTGTCCTTGACTTAAAAAGCAGATATTTATTTCCAGCAAGAACTTTCTACTATTGCAAATTTCCTGTAACTTGTTGACTGCTACTGATGCATTACCGGCCCAATAACTCAGTTCATGATCCATATCACCATAGTGATGTAACGAACTCTAAACGTATCTGTAAAATTGCAGCATTGCCAATTGATTTGTTGATTCATAATAGCCCCTGTGATTAGTTGATGGGATGGCTATAAAAATATGTTGAATTTCTACGGAATGTCTGGTCCTTTCGTTGCAAGCTGCAACAGCCAGTCAGTTGCAAGACCAAACAGAAGTATTGAGAAAATGCACCTCTGTGCCACACCAATGACAACCTGCAAGCAACTGATAGAGCAGCTCTATAAAGCGCTGTGATGTAAAGATCTACTCTGTGCATAACCCTTGGGCCTGAAACCTACTCTCTCTCTGTTAGTACCGGACCCAATACGGGCCTTGACGGGCGTGACAATGGTTGCTGTTGGTGAAACCTGCTCACTGCTCACGGAAAAATAGATCAAACACACAACATGCCATTCCGAAGATTGACAGTGCCCGTTCCACAGTAACGGTGGTAGTGCTACACCTCTCTAAATATTTCAGTCAATTAAAACTGTTTTTCTTGGACATGCAGATGATGGTAACGCTTTCAATTCCTAGTTGCACAATTTTCAAAACGATTTTACAACGATTTCGTCTTCAAATTCTCAGCATTTAATCTATTAATTTCAGGTGACTTGTTGCTTTTGTGAGTTTTGATAGCTTTTCTGACCTCCTATGCAAACGACTCCGCTTTGATTGATAGTATGTCAGACGGTTCTTCTACTTGTGCCGAGGCACTTGGTGCTTGTCTATTAAGGACTTTGCTTAAATGCTCCTGTTCCCTCGCTAACTTGTGAAAGTATACAAGTATACCACCCATAGACTTACTTAACTTGACCCTCGCTTGAATTTGAAAGGATATTCTTGGCATTTCAAATGGAATATTCGTGTGTTGCATCTACTTGACAATTCAGTCAATCAACTTTGTTCTTCTGGCCACTTTAACAAACTTCGCGGTGTTTATTCACATACTCTTGGCAGCCCAATACGTAATCACCAGACATGTCCTTGCGCTTATGATACAGATTTTTTCTCTCCTTAATCAACCTTAAAGTGTGATTGCTGATCCATGCTCCCTTGAACTTCCTCTGTCCCTAATACTTAATGCCCTTCTTCTTTATTCTATTCTTTTTTTCTTAGCACCACTCACCATTTCTTGACATACTTAAAGGAAGAGGAGTGATTTTCTTCTGAATCACAGCTCAAAATTTATCAGAAATTCCGAATCTTTCTCAAAGTAAAACACGCCGCAACGCTAGGTTGGCTAGGATTGGCCAGGGATCTCAAGAAGTCCATTGGATGACCTTATTTCAATTCTTGCAGCTATGAACGTGGTTTCTAGGCTGAAGAGATTTGATTTTGGCAAGGATCTGTAAATATCAATGCTGTGTACCCTTTCAGCATGCACTATAAGTAGCACAATTATTTATACGCGCATTACAATGTTTCAGTTATAACGGTGATAGCAGACAGACTAGGTTACCTTTCATATAAATCTTAAAAGACAAATACCATTGAAAATACACCGCAAGCCAAATCAAATTCTGGGAGGAAGTAGTAGCATTTCTCAGGACGCCTCACTTGCATACAGCTCACTCTTTACAAGGCATTACAAGTGAGATTTACTCTCTTCACCGCCAACTCAGCCGAAAAAAGGCACCGAAACTTAACACCTTAAAACGTGATCAAGGTATCAATGAGGAAGAACTCACTTGTGAGTTTCCTTTGATCAGTGATTTAACTTATGTCACCTCTGCGCTGAGGAATAACGTGTCAGTCCGTAGAGCAGCGAAGGAGAATAATAATAATAAGCAAATAACAAGCAAAAAAGGCGAACAGAGCGAACAAACAAGAGAGGTTACCCAACCAGATGAACACCAAGGCAGTACGGTAAGTACGGATGGACGCATTGTTGGACATTTTATTACGAGTGGTGTTATTAACTTATCAAAACGGGTTTAATCTACGGCGGAGGTCTCAGTGTTGTCTAAAGGCTTAAAATTTTTCACCTACTCCTAGAGAAATTGATAGAGCTCAGTTAAAACTAGATTTAGAGAATTTTGGGCGGAAACTACGTTTAAAGTGGTTCTTTAGGACGGAGGATTGTCACCAAGGGCACCGGGGAGATTTAAGCAACCGTCTAAGTTTAACCCCAAAAATACCGATTCAGCTATTGAACTTTACCTTAGCCACTTGGAAGATGAACTGATGTCTCTGGCATCAAAGATGCCTCATATTCAGAAGCCAAGTTAAGAGAACGGGAATCGTTCTGGAAATATAAGCTGCAGACATTTCATCCCCAGGGGTTAAACGAAAGAAACGTAACACTAACTGTTCAGGCATATCCAACGATATTATATAAAGCTAGCTTCCGATCATTGAAATTAAGTGCGGTTGCTCATGACGGCTGCTATCACAATACATAAGGGGAAGCCTGACTGCTCCTGTCATGCAGGGTGACCCTTGCGGCGTCGGTCTCCCTGTCTCTTCGGGTAGCACCTTGATGGCGCTATCACCCTCCCCACTTAGCAGGAAGGTCCACAAAATTATAGAGGACAATTTTAACATACTGTCATGTGACGAGGAGCAAAGGAGACTCTTTTCATCTAAACCAATGGTTGCGTTTAGAAGAACAAAGTCCCTTAAAGATCGACTGGTACGAGCAAGAATAAGGCCGGTGAA
>JAAAKL020002300.1:0-26624 GCA_010016065.2 Carybdea cf. marsupialis auct. non (Linnaeus, 1758) | reverse complement strand
CAAACTGTGTTGTTTTTATAGTTGTTTTTAGTTTATGGCTTTTATATCTGTTTTAGGTGACCTATATATATATATATATATATATAGAGAGAGAGAGAGAGAGAGAGAGAGAGAGAGAGAGAGAGAGAGAGATATATATATATATATATATATATATGTATATGATTATCTGATATGCCAATGTTCTTATCATTGCTTTAGATGAAGAAATATGTGGACACTGTACTTAAAAAGACATTTATCTCATCCAAACATTGCTCCTCAGAGATGTGAACCTGATTATGATACACTGTTTACCTTACAAAAGATAATGATTTTCAAATCAAAGTGGACTAGTTGTGGAAACCTAGAAATACAGAAACTGTATATGTCAAAGAGTGTATGGTGTCTTTTTATGTATACTTGGAATCTCCTTCTTCATTTTTCAGCTTATTCTTTTCAGGGGTCACCACTGGGGATCATCCTTTTCCATTTTTCTTGGTCATTAACATCCTCCATCTCCATGCCAGCAACCACCATATCCTCCTTTACAGCATCTAAAAAACTTCTCTTTGGCCTTCTTTTCCATCTCCTCCTTGGTAGGTTCCATACTCTCTTCCTTGTATGTTCTTCCTCTCTTCTTTGTATGTGCACAAACCATCACAGCCTTGCTTCTCTTAATTTCCCTCCAATAGCTTTAACATGTGCTGAACCCCTGACGTTTTGGTTTTTCATCCTATCCATTCTGGTCACTCCAAGAGAAATCCTCAGCATCTTTGATTCAGCCACTTCCAATTCTGATTCCTGATTTTTGGTCAGTCCAATCATCTGCAACCCATACAATATTGCTGGTCTCACCACTGTCTTATAAATCTTTCCCTTTACCTTTGCTGCTATCTTCTTGTCACACATCACACCTGATATTGTTCTCCACCCAGCCCATCCAGCTTGGATTATCTTCTTCAGCTCTCTATCACATTCACCATTACTTTCAGTAGTGAACCCTAGATACCTAAATTCTTCCACCTTTGTTACTTCTTTCCCTTGCATATGTACAACATTCCCAGATCCCTTCTTGTTTATAGACATGTACACTGTCTTGCTTCTACTTACTTTCATCTCCCTCCTCTCCAGAGCAAATCACCATCTTTCCAGACTTTATTCTATGTCTGCTTTGATCTCACTGCAGATCACTGTGTCATCAGCAAACATCATGCTCCATGGAGATTCCTGGCTGACTTCATCAGTTAGCTGGTCCATCAGCATTGCAAACAAGAAATAGCTCAGAGCTGATCCTTGGTGCAACCCAACCTTTACCTCAAACAATTCAGTCATGCCTACTGCACACCACACTGCTGTCTGGGTGTCCTCGAACATATCTTGCACTACTTTTACATGTTCTTCATTTACATTTGACTTCCTCATACAATACCACAGTTCCTGTCTGGTGACCATGTCATATGCTTTCTCCAAGTCTATAAATACACATCACAGCTCTTTCTGTCCCTCTCAATATTCCTCCATCACTATTCTTAGTGCAAATATTGCATCTGTGGTACTTCTTCCGGGCATCAATCAGTACTGTTGTTCAGAGATTCCTACTATCTTCCTTAGCCTTGCTTCCACCACCCTCTCCCATATCTTCAAGGTATGACTCGTCAATTTTATGCCACTGTAATTTGTACAGCTTTATGCATCTCCCTTGTTCTTGTAGATTGGCACAAGAATACCTCTCCACTCCACAGGCATGCTCTCTCCTCTCAACATTCAATTAAACAATCTTGTCAAGAATCTTACTGCCATTTCCCCCAAGCTTCTCCATGCCTCTACTGGTAAGTCATCCAGTCCAACAGCCTGGCCATTTTTCATCCTCCTCAGTGCATGTCTCACATCATCTTTACTAAGTCTTTGTACCTGTTCCTCGACTTCTAGTGCTATGTCCCTTCTCTCCTCTCTCACATTTTTTGCATTCACCAAGTCTTTAAAGTAATCTCTCCATCTACCTTGCACCTTTTATAACATGCACATGCTGAATATTTTTGCCTGCTATATTCCTCTACATGGCCATTCTGTGCAAATCCTTCCCTCCTTCCTTTGAATTTAGTCTGGAATAATGGAATTATGTATACTTGGAATAGTAATTGATATTTTTAAGCAATCCATCTGGTTTTCAGTTGAGCTTCTAGGGCTCTGATAGTCCCTCAAAGGATATTGGGACTTGTTTACATAGATGATGGTGAGAACAACAAGATGAAATAGCTATACCTAAAGCTAATAGGCAACTTAAAAAGTATTTTAAACTTCTTAAAAACTCCCTAAGGCTGCTTTATAATCTTTCTTGTAAACTCATGTTCAAACATCTGATCGTTTTATTTTAAGGGAAATAGTGGTAAAATGAAACACCAGTTTCCATTTTATTATACACGGTTTTGTTGACATTCTACTTCAAGAGGTTTGAAGGATCGTAACTACCATGATATTCCAGTGATAGCTTAACAATTTATTCCTACTGGTAGATTGTTTTCTCCTCTTTATTTTCTTTGAAAAACGTTTTTCCCTAGGAGTAATAGCTTCTGCATCAATCACCATATTCTGAGGGGTAGTACAGAATTTGAATATTCACACAAAAAGTGACAGCCTTAAATACACTTTGTAGTCTGGTTAGCCATGGTTTAAAGGATTGACTGTAAAGAGTTATCATTTAACAGACAATGCCAAAAATGATAGCAAAAATGAGATATAAAAACATCCTTTACCCTAATACTTGTAGCTTTTCCTATTGCATATGGTCTGGACCAAGTGACAACTCTTGACTCTTTATGCAGATAGATAAATGCACCATTTTCATGCAACACCCCCATCCAGCCACAAGGTAATGGCATGGAAAGCAGTTCCTCTTGCACTATTAAATGAAAAGAATAAATACATTAAGCATAAGTCACTATTGAAATATCACTTTTAAAATAAAGGTACACAAACATTTCACATATCAATGTGATATGTAAAGATAACTATTCTTAATGACTTAATTTAGATTAGGCCTTTTTGACATTGGATTTTAAGGACTTACTTTTGTGTTTTGCTGGTGGTATAGAATGGTTTTTTGTCCTTTCAAATCATGTTTAAATCCAAACAATTAAATTTATTATTTAAATTTCTGTACTCAAGTTTAATTGAGCCCTTCTGTAAAGGAGAGATATTAACAAAGCAAAAGCCAAAATATTAATAATGAGATTTGCTTATCTTGGCATATCCAAAACTGGTGAGATTAAAAAGTTTTGCACCATCATCTATTGTAAATGTAGTCTCTTGAAAAATAGTTTTCTATAACCTTACTTTTAGAATTAAAGATCAACTAACATTTGTTGAAAATGATGTCAATTAATAAGTTTTTTACCCATAATCAAATTTTATTAATGGTGTATCTTTCCTGGACAGCACAATCTGGGAAAAGGTGAGAAATTCATGTGTGATAACTTGCACTGAACATTGTAAAACATAACTTACCTGAAACACAGTCTATGTCATCACCACCACCAGCCATCTTGTCTTCTTCATGATTACATAAACCATCCTCTAATGCTGTATCAACAAATTCTAAAACTTCTTCTCCACTAGAGCTGACTGGCTCAGAAACACCTCCATCAGCAACTACAGAAGCCACCTCAGCTGTTGATAAAAATTGATGAATAAAGTCTTATTTTCTTTTAACTTCTGGCTATATAGATAAATTTATCAATTATTTGTTTCTACCTCTCTACAAGATTATAACTTTGAATAGATATAAGAGCAATAAAAAGTTTGTCACCAACCGGATTTGAACCAGAGACCCATGCATCCATGGTGTGTACTCCTACCAACTGAGCTAGGTCAGCCTTGCTGGTAACATTATCTATTTCTAAAGTAACTATGTTAGCTACCAATACTCTACTAGAGGACATCAACATCTAGCTCTACATAATTTTGGAGACATGCCTCTATGGACCGTGTGTCTTGACCATTTAAGGACTGCCATCCAGCCCATCATGCTGTCCACAGCCCATTAAAAGTTGCCAAGTGTTATTGAGAGGACTTTAAATGATCAGTTTGAATAGATACCATAGAAATAGAAAAGTGTGATACCAACTGGATTTAAAGACATGACTAGTGGCATAGTAGCAAGCATTTACATCAATTAATATATCTTAAAAGGCTTGCTACTGATGCAATGAAGGTGATGGGTATATATCGACTTTATTAATGCCAGTAAACATAAACATTCAGTATTTGGACCTGGAACTGTTTTTTACCCCACTTCTTGCCATTGTATTTTAATGATAACTATGCAATGCTTATTTAAGACTAAGTATGTGCATACCACAAAATAAATTATCTCAATGCAATAGAAAAGTATAGATATCCTTGAGGGAAAAGTTTAAATTAAGATAAAAGGAAGTATCCAGTGTAACACAATTTACACCCAGTTCCACTAGTTATGTGTAAGTATTGTGCAATGCTAAATACAAAGTATCTATGGAAAGGATAAGGGGCTAGTTTTGCAACCCCCCCCCCCCCAACTACTCTATAATAGATAAATCACCTATAATGTGATCTAATACAGTGAAACTCGTAGAACATTAGTATAAAATAGATACAACTTAAATGAAGAAAGGTCCATTTCTTATATCTTATTTTTGATCATTAACTTTATATATAACTGTACTATATATTACGAGACAAAATTGTGTGCTACAGTTCCCTGTTTACGTGCAAAGAGCACAGTTTCTGTTCGTCTTGATTGTGGTCCATTTCATTCACTTTGGTGGGAGATGACTGGTATGCATCAATTTGTATGACCCTCTCTTCAATTAATTAGGCATTTGAGTGAGTGATGATATCTGTCAATCCCTGTCAAATTGAATGACATTTATCTTCTGACAAGATTAATGGGAATCACATCCTTGCCAAATACGAAACTATACAGGAAACTGTTGCGCTCGTGTTTTAATCATAACATATACAATACTGGCATATTTAATTTATGGTCGTATATCAATTATCAATTCATGAATAAGATACTATTACATACTATACTGAAACTGCATTAGGGCCTGGCTAAAAGGGATATCATTGCATTAGGCGAATATTGACGTATGCCGCTATACGGTATATACGGTATATACCTAATAACAATTCTTCGTCATATAATGGACATAGAAAAATGAAAAAAACGAATTCCGTTACGACATATGGCCTTAACTCTTACCATCTTCTGGTGCTGCTATTGCATTTTCTGTAATAAGTGTATCATCCTTTTCCTCCTTGATGGTCGCTGACTTACTTGACATTGCTTTGCGTTTTAACTTTAAATACTAGTGTTTTAAGTTTCAACTTTCGACACTAGTATGTAAAACTAAAACATTGCAATCAATAAATTATAAGCATTCTTGTCCACGTCTCCTCTTGGATACTTCGCCGCAATTTTGACCCCAGTGACAAACTTTGCAAAGAACCAACGTCGTAAATTATATTTAAGTATCTTGTTAAAAGTACCGTACTGCGACCACTGTACTGACTCCGTTCTAAACTAGGCACTATTTTCTAGTCAAAATCCGCAGCCCACAAAAACTCCGTAGAATCATCATTTGTGCGCTGCCAGTTTAAATAGATCTGCAAAAAGGTTCGAATCGAATGTGATCTTATGTGATCGAGGGTTCTACTACTTCAACGGGTCAGGGTTACGCGGAAAAGAGCAAAGCACGTAGACACCTTATCAGGATCGCCTGCCATTATGACAAGGCAAACAGGTTGCAAAACTTCATGTAGGAAAGCGCCAAATATGATAATTAAATATAAATCGCAGATGGTTCTTGCAGCGGCCATTATGTTAGAGGAATATCATAGGTAGGCCTAGTGGTGTTTCAAACACCGTGCTTGAATAACTATGATTTTCAGTGCGTCAAGATACGGTACGGCTTTCCATGAATCAGAATGCAAATAAGCTATAAACTGTAAGGGATTCAAAATTCGATAAGATTTCCTTAGAATCAAATTTTTGGCGCTTTCCTACATACTATCAGACCCTCGAGACTTAAATGAATTGTTTGAATTCCCCCCTTTCGAAACGACCGGACTTTAGATAGATCATGATGCCAGAGACACTCAGTGATAAAGGGCTAGATAATCGAACCTCTGTTTATGAAAAGATAATGAAGAAACAGAACACACGCCACCATCGCGATTCGAGCCCCTGTGTCATACACTCCTCATGCGCCCGGCGGATTTTACAAGGAGATGGCCAATAAATATACATATATAATATATATATATAATATATATATAATATATATATCAATAGATAGTTCTCAATTTTCTTTCATAATCTTGTAGTACTCATTGAGATCTATCTATTGATATATATGTTATATATGTTTACTTATTGGCCCCCTCCTTGTAAAATCCGCCATGCGCCCTACCAACGGAGCTAGACGAACCACCATGATAACATAGTCTATAACACTTTAGAACCTCCTCTACCGGAATGACTACATATTACATTACTCAAGAACAAAAATTTCAACAAATTTCTTGAACGAGATTCTGCATATTAAATAAAGTTCTGTCAGTGCTAACAGCGCAGATTAAAGAGTGTAGGCGTACTGGCCGAGGGTTAGGGTTGGAGCTCTCCACTTTCGGGAAATCATGTCTCCTAGGGTATTAACGGATTTTTCAGGCAGTGAAGCAGCAATAAAAACCAAACATTCTCTTTTTAGTACGAGAAAATCCTGAAGCAAGTGATCAATGACAATTAAAGACAAAGTAGGGAAGCCATTAAATTCGATCATTCTTTGCAACTTCCTAGTCAGTTACGTAAATTGTTGAATGTTGCGTTCCCGCAAATTGATGTTCATGTTGTGTTTCGCCTGTTTTTCGGCTGAGGGACAATTTCCCTTTTAAAGACCGAATTCCTACGGCTCTCAGATCGAGTATCATATATAAATACAAATGTAAAAGCTGTGACGCTTTTTACTTGGGTCAAACCAGGCGCCATTTACATACTCGAGTCTATGACCATTTGGGGATCTCGGCTTTAACTGGGAAGGGGTCTTAGTAGTCCGTCTTACTCTGCTATTTTGGAGCATAGTCGGGCTACTGGCCACGATGTTTCTCGGTCGGATTTTACTATCGTTTCCCAATGTAACTCTAACCTCTCTCTATCTATTCATTAAAGTATTTTAATTTCCAAAGTAAAGCCTAATCTCAATAACAACCAGTCAGTATTTCCTTTGTCATTACTTTGAATGTGCATAAGTTCAATTATGTTTGTAGTCTTTGTTTGTGGCCTAACTGTCTATACTCATTATTCGTGCACTAGCACCATTAGTAGCTTGTTATATTCCCTCTTGACTAATTTTCCATTGTAACACTTATTAACTATATTATCTATTTTCTTATTGTATCTGTATTGTATTTTGAATATTTCAAGTTTTACAACTCAAACCAGTGATCATTTTCCTGATGATGATTTATGGTATTTCATCGAAAGCTTGATTGTATTATTTACAGTAAATATATGACGTATTTTTTGACTTAATATGTCTTTGAGCATTAATATTTTTGCCTGGGCTTTTATAATCCTAAACCGTATAAGATTTGCACCCGGAGTCTAGACGGAGTTTTTGTATTTACTGAAGAAAACTGCTGACGTCCTGCTCTATTAAAAAACAATAGAAAGCCTTCAATAGTTTACCTGGAATTTGGCGTAGCTACTGGAATTAGAAGCAAGTACTAATAGAGGAAGGCAATGTTGATCGGGTAACTGCCTCTTGTGCATAAATTTCAGTCGGACAACTACCAGTATAACAGAGAAGAAGAGAAGTCACATGTCTCGTCAAGAAGTCGTGTCATGAGTCAACTCTGCATATTCTAAAGAGCTCCTTAACACTGACAAGAGTGTTCTTATATAACATATGTATATATACTTTCTTATGTAAAGGAGCTAGGAAGGACATAAGACAGTGGCATACTCAAAAGATGTGTTTGTAAATAAAAATGTAGGTTGCAATGCAGGAACCGTAAGCAAAGGGCCCCCGAAATACTATTGTTCTGGGCGGTATTCATGGCAGCAATTGAAAGGCTGTTAAAAGTGAGCGCTAAGAGAGGAAGTACAAGAAGTGAAAATAGATGATTTACTCTGCTATGACGATATTGAAAGTGAGCAGATTAACAACTTCACAATGAATCCACATACTGAATATAGCAAAGTAAAAAGACGCGTAACAATCCGTGGAAGCTTTGGGTTACAAAGAATACGCGAATTTTAGCCAGTCCTTTGAAGTAAAGAGGTAAAGACGTCGTTTGGCACAGAACCATTATCATTTATCGCAGGTGTTATAGTGAATATGAGATGTGTGTTACACAGAGGATTCTTTTTGGAATAGTGTTCTGCATGCATGAAGGCATAATGCTTATACTTAAATATCTAATAATTTCAGACTCAAGTTATTATACAAAAAGTCAGCAGCATGAAATTTTCTTGCAAAGATTTCCTGAAAAAATGAAATTTTCATCGTCACATGGTCCACTGGAGGGACATCCAGCATTTCAGATGATGTATGTTCTTTCTTTTAGTCGTCAGTGATCCCCTTTAACATGCTATAAAGTTTTCATTAGTCAGCTTCGAAATTCTTACCGTACGGGCAGGGGTAAGATTAGGTACTGTAATCATGTCACTAATGCTCCGAAACAAAATCGCTTGATTGAGCTGTATCTGAAAGCATCCTTGAGCTCCCAACACCTAAAGAAAGGCATGGCCTGGCTTCTAAGGACTGGCCAGCGGAAAAGCAGGGAACCAAAAGTCATCTGAAGGAACACATTCTACAAAGCTCTCAATGAGGATGACGTCAGTACTGTAGATCTCAGACCTTCTGTAGATCTCAGACCTTCTCGTACAGTGTCCAGCTATGGACGGAGGTAACTAAGATATAAGGTAGTGTATTTGATACCAATGAAGGTGGGAATGTTAACGAATTGCAAAGCAGAGTGCCCGAAGTCTGGGACGCTTGCTAGTTGTTGGATGGGGCCATCTGAGTTAAGAGTCCATATGATTTGCTTTTAAAATCTCACTTGCTTCTAGAGTAACCTAAAGTCTGAAGTCTCTCTCTTAATGTCGCTATACTTCCACTTTGGTAGGGAAGGTGGTCAAACAGATAGAGGAAATATACTGAAACAACCTTTCCCACAGATGTATTGCAAATACAGCTTTGTGAGGTGGAGGTTTATTATAAAGTCAGAGAACAGAGTAGAGGCGCCTGCATTTTACTTTTGAACTAGAAATGATTAATAACGTCCTCTCCCAAATCTGTTTTGCATTTGATTGCAAAAGTTTTGTCATCGCATTTCTACGTTTGCTCCATTCTCATGCCCATTGGATTTCTGCAATTTTCCTTGTCAATTGGCACATCATAGTAGTATCCGTGTGTCATTGCTATTCATCTTTTCCTTTAGACCTTGGTCCTTTTTCCTGGAGCACGTTGTATTCTTTTAGTGTTAAACATGAGCCGCCAAGACTCAACTTTGTAAACAAAAATGAGCCCTTGAATTTTTGCTATGTTTGGATATAGCAAGAAGTTAGAGAAAGAATCCTTCAGTCACGAATCTCTGCGTCGCGTTTGTTCTGGTCACTTTCTAGTGTTAGAAATGCAACAAAAAGATGGCAAATTTTGTTCTTAAGTTGATAATTATCTACAATACCTACAAAAGGAGTCCTAAGAATCAGAAACAATTCATTTACGAGATCAACAACTACAAGAAAACCGACGAAATATGGACGATTTTGATGATCTTCTCTAGTTTTTGATGAGTCTAAACCAGGGATTCTTACGCATTTTCAGTCTCAAGAAGATGTGCAGATTTTCTTCGCGGGTCATTGAGTTTTTGCACTCCCCGTTTTGCCTCACACACATGGTTTGCATTATTGTTATTATTTAGATCTTATGTTTACCCACCTAATTTAATAGAATTATTATGCCTACTTTGCCCGGTTCCATTATATCTTCATAAAATCGATTTAGTGTTCTACTATTTATAATATAATTATGAATTTCTGTCGTAAACTTGGTGTACTTCTATCAACTCCCTTCAAGCAGTTAAATACATTACAGTGACAATTTTGAAAGAGGACATGTTGCACCCGATGGAAGCGGTGACTAGATGAGGAATGGACAATAAATGTTTTTTAAAACTACCTGATGCCACGCCTCTTCCTCACAATGACTAATGAGTACAATGAGATATACGTTACGGTGAATCCAAGGATAGACAGAGACAGGAGCACGGATGCCACCACCACGATATCATGTCGGTGTATTACAAATCCTACTCTGTTTCCAGTTGTCTCCACCTACCTTTCTTTCTGTCCAGAACAAAATTATCTTACGGATACTCAACGATACTTTATTCATAGCGCTTTCACTGAGCACATTGCGATCTCTCATTGTACCTCCTGATGAGCAGAGAGGTATAGGCCCTGTTTGAAGGCAGGACGGCAAAAATTTGGTGTATAGACTCTTTAGCATGCTCTCCTCCACGGAAACCTTTAGTAAAAGGCGAAAGATTTGTTCGCTGCTGAGGGAAAGCCAGAGAGCCACTGAGCATGTTGCTATTGTAATGGTTTGCGTTTGTGCACGCACTCTCATAGATTCCCTGCACACACATTTTCCTATAATCCAACAAGTGACGGAGAAGAGCGACGAAATATTTAAATACCAGATCCGGCTTTACATTTTCACGTGACTGTCCTCGAGTTATAGATAGCATAAATTCTTGTGCTTAAATGCACCTTTGGGCTAGATATACAGTCACTGCTGTTAACAAAAACAAGTTGTTTTGTTAGAAGCTCATGATTCAATACAAGCATCTTATTGAGATCTCGACTACAACAAATATTGCTTTAATTACTGCTACTGCTCTTTGTCGTTGCATTAGATGCGTTTGGAGAGCTTGTAGTAGAGCTTAAGAAAAAGCTACGCTCAGTTTCGCAACCACCATATCCATTTCCTCCCATGAATTCTTGACAGATGGGAACGAAGTAAAGCATGAAAGACTGACTTTGCTTAAAAATTTGGGTCTTGGTGGCTTAAGTGTTGTACACATCTACCAGAATGCAAGGCGCGCTCAAGCAATAAGGGAAAGTCCTATTGTATATGCTAATTCTTCCAATGTGGTCCATATTAGTCACACGAGTGTTATTTGATTATAGCATAATCCTTATCTAAGATTCTAAACTTCGACTTCAAACATCAACAATGAAGTCACTTCTAAATTTTCCTAATTTTTATTGCAGAAGATTAAGAATATGTCAAGATTTCTTTTGCCAAATTAAAGAGCTTTTCACACTTTTACAAGTATAAGAGGCCTAATAAGTTAAGGTTTTTTACGAGTAGGACTGACGTAACGGCATCTTTACTTTTCTGTAAATATAAAGTCAATGACTGATCAGTGAATGCGAGAACAGTAACAGGGGAAGCATTTTGTTCAAAGTACTTTGAGGCAATTTTCAAGGATGGAACGAGTTGTACTGCATTCTTAGCCACTTTTATTCAATTAGGAATGGGAAGGCCAGACAAGATTACAGAGTAGTTTAAATAAGTTACCAACTATGCTTTTTAGTGCTACTTTGTTGTTTAGCCTGATTTCTTGTCTAATGTTCAGTTTAAATAAGAATATTACTTCAGGACATGACGGTTGCATGCTAAATGTCCATACGACATCCTTTGAAATTGATATAGCCGCAATCTAGCATGAAAGCGTCTGCCTTCCATTTTAAAATAAGTTAAACGAAACAGCAATGAAAATTATCTAAATGCTATGTTGTAACACATAGAGAGCTCCGTTACCTTGCTATGAACGATTTGGGTGCTATATAAAGATACCTTTCATTAAATAATATTTTTACGAGAACTGTGTCAAATAACTTTAAAAAGTAGAAATTTACAATATCAATCTTCAAGTAATAGCAGAAATTGCAGTCAATGGGAATGCTACATGATTGTAACCAAGGGTGGCTCCTGACAAATGCAGCGAAATGAAATTTATTATAAACGAATAGTTTACAAGAGATTATTTACGCTAAAGAGGATACTGTATGTAAAACACACTCTCTCTTTATATGAAGCACGTCATTCTTAGTAGTGTAACTAAGTTGAAGTTTCTAGAGGAATACTTTTGGTGTTGAGGTACTCTAGGTAGGTGAATCGTGGAATGTCTAAGGTCGACTTGCTTCGCCTTTTTGCAAAGATATATTCATAAGATTGTATACTTATATTTCTGTACTACTTTCCTTTATTTGTCCATATTCATATCACTTCGTTCAAAAACAGAGTGAGTCGCAGAAATTTCCTTTACATCGTTACATATGCATACATTTGCCTGGTTTCAGTGGCCTCTGAAGGTATTTATATGGCACAATAGTTAAAAGTCATTTGAAATTGCTATTCATAAAATATTGATATTAAAGCTAGAATACATTTTAGAAATGTAAAAACAATTTCAGTTATAGCACAAGGAAGGGTGTCTTAAAAGCTATCCAAACGTTTCATGCTTTATATAAGTTAATGCCAGATTTGACAACGGATGATTGAATTGCATTCCCAAATTAGGAAGATGTTAATTTTAAAGAACGTTTAGTAATCTTCATGAGAACACGCGAGATTTGACATTCTTCCTTATTTCTATTGAGAGCATGGTACATTTTTCAACAAACATGAATATCTTCTCATTTAATTCGTGCTAAAACGTTATTGAGGCGGTCTGTTTTTGTGATAAACGGTCAACATTTTGTTGTATAGCAACTTGTAATAAATAATGCACTTAGTACTTTAATGTTTTGTTGCCTTAAAAGCTGCCAATACAATATCAATCTTTTGGTAAAATGTACTTCAGTTGCTTAGCTTCATCCCGTAGCCTTTAAAGTGATGCCCTCCCCTCTACTTGCTGCTAACCCCTCCCCTCATTCGTAAAAACCATCCACCTGGGCCTGTCATTGTTAAACTTTCATCAAAAAACTGTCTTCATAAAATGTAGGACAATCTTTTTGATACCGTTAAAGTAGTTGTCGTTTTGCTATTGACACTAACAACCAGCAAGAAGACTCACAGTAAAGTAACATTGTAAACAGCTGTTTGCAGTCCTTGATTGTCTTCTAAAAGGCTTGAAACTCTGGTTCAGATTTGCTGTAAACTAGACATTGCAGAAAATATTCAACTCGAAAATTTTTTAACACATTTAACATAACTTTTATCCCTTGAAATCTTATTTACAATTATTTTTCTTCTCATACAAGTAATATAATTACAAAGCTACAAAACGTATTTTACTAAAGCATACTCATTTGCTCGAGCATGAGACTTTGTTAGTTAATAGAGGTTGAAATAATCATGGGTGCAGTTAATCGTTTTTATTATTTTTACTTATAGCAATAATGTATTACTCGTTTTAAAACAGGGTGTGGTTTCTTTATAAGTTTTGCCCTCAGCCTTACCCTAGTTTGAAAAGGTATACATTTCACTGGTGGTATGTATGCTGGCATATTCATTGGTTTGCATAATCAATGAATCACTTTAAAAGGATGAAAGTATCGGTCAATAATGCTTCTTTGATGCGCATAAAAAGTCGTCTGGGAACATTATCTGTTGATTTTATTACGATTAAAGAATAACTATTGCACTTGCAATGAACTTCACGCTGGGAGCATTTTCTAGGAGTTCCTAAGCGCAGCAGTAGCGTAGCATCCACTTTCACAGCGTGTTGTGTGTTCATGAATTTGATGAACTTCGAGGCTAGAAATCTAAAACAACAAATATGTGTCATTTGCTTGGCCAATATAAGCTGAATATTGATTTACTCCTGGTTTACAGTGGAGTAGACGTTTTAAATTCAAATAGTTTAGTGTGCTGTATTAGTTTACATGTATCAATAAGTGTAATAAGTGTTGAAAGTATCAGTGTATTGGGCGTTGATTCAGTGGTCCTGATGACTGGATCCCTATGATCACATTATGGCTGTGTGTTTAGTAAACGCTTGGTTTGTTTTCGTAATTTTTTGTATGGAATCAATCACTACGAAGGTTATCTTCTGTCTTGAATGTTTATACATTTTCTTTCATAGTAAACATACTTGTTTATTATAACTTACGTCAAAATCAGGAAAAATCAGTGAATTCTATAAGATGAATACCAGAAAACGCTCGAGTTTGACATATATCTATAAAGAAGAAGCCAGAGCTTCGGAAACTGGAAGCACAGCCATTAAAAGGCAGTGGCATCCTAGAGCAATAATTAATTCCTCCAATACCCTCGTCCAAAGTTACTTTAGATAAAGTCATGATTTTTGACGTCTTGCTCAGTGGATTTTGTAAAAGTTTTGTCAGCAGCAACACTGTGTCCGAACGATCTTAACACTTCTTCTGCCAGCCAGCTTATTTTTTTAATATATCCATGAACTTCTACTTCGGTCGTATTCGTTGAAAGATCTTTTAGCAGCAACTGGTATTCAGAAAAAGAGGTCTACCTTGGCTTAAGTATTCAGTGAAAAGGGAAGTAGCATTTTGTTTTCCTTGTCGCATATTTGGAATTGATCAAAGCTCAACTTTTTTTTCAGGAGACATTTTTAGCGATCGGAAACATGCATTGAATGAATGGAATTTTCTTAACGTTGTGAACAAATCTCCTAAAAATATAATGAAGCTCAAAGGGTTCACCAAACATGTTATGTCAGCTGCGCGCACGAACAATGAGGAACTGAGAGATGCAGTGGGTGCTACCCTGGAAAGCATCGTGAGCAAATCAGATCCTAACAATAGATCGTGGCTTGAATTAATCTTTCACGTATATTTCTGGCTGCTGATGGACTGCCCTTAAGAGGTGATGCCTTTCAATCAAGGCCTCCACGGTGGTCTTGTTCGGATACAATTCAAAACTTTGTCTTCCAAATAAAATCAGAGCTCGGAGCTTTTGCAAAGAAAGCGCCACACTATGTATTTGTCATCTGATACCCAAAATGAAATAATTAAAATTATGTCAGATGTGGTTAGAAATGTTCATGCTTCTAATGTAAAAAGACCATCTGACAAAAACAAGTAAAAATCCAAGGTGTTGTAGTTTATTTTTTATTTCCTGAGACGGACGAAATCGAGGAGAGAGCGCCCACGATTTCTATCGGAAACAGACTCTATTGAAGACCAACGTATGAAAATCAAAGAGAGACGAAAGAAACTCACTCTTTCCGCCCGAAATATCATTATATACAACAATGATAAAAAAGTGACTAGATTGTACACAACTGAAATGAAAAACTTCGTACAGAAAAACGTCGGCACTATCAACCAAAGTTCCAAAAAGAAAAACAGGTCTCCCTTGCGCAGGAGACCATAAATGAAGTTTCAGGTAGAAAACAGACCAGTCAAGCAAAATCTCCCTGCCAGCAGACAGCAATACCCTTTTAATCAATAGAAACACAATTTTGAAAATCTCTCGGGAAAAGTTCCAATTGTAACCGATCAAGGTACGGTCCAAATTATTTAACAAGAAGTGATGCTAGACGTCAAAACTGGTCGTTTCACCGAAGATGAAGTGAACAAAGCATTACCAAAGATTAGAAACGGAAAATCCCCTGGGTCAATTGGAATTCCACAAGAAGTTTGGAAGATTGAACTTTTTCAATGACATTCTTCTCAAATTCTGCAATGATGTCTTGAACAGAACGTTATCGATATCTTGACAAAGGGCTGCACTCTTTCCATTCCAAAGAAAGTTGACCCAGGGAAGGCAGACAATTATAGAGGCACTACCCTTAGCTCTATAGCCGCAAATATATACAACCTCATTCCTCTAGACCGAATTCAGCCATGGATCAAAAGTATTCCTCACAGAAAGCAAAATGGATTTAGAATGGGCCGGTCTGCCAGTCCTCAAATCCTTACTTTCAGAAGAATTCAAGAAAGAATACGCGCTAAAAATCTTCCTTGAGTGCTTACGTTCGCAGAGTTTTCAAAGGTATTTGAACTGGTTCCGGCTTTAGAAGATGAGAGAAATCCTTCTTACCTATAAAATTCGAAACGAATTACTGTCAATTTATGATGTTCTACAATAGGCCTACTTCCACCGCGCTGGTTTACTCACCCGATGTTTGGGTGTCCTTCAGGGAGACACGCTTTCCCCGTACATATTTATGATCAGCCTTCACTACATCATCCGCACTTCAATCGACCCCGTAAATGAATTTGGCTTCGCATTGAAGGAAAGAAATAGCCGACGTTTTCCTGCTACTTTCATCACAAATGCAGATTAACCGATGATTTGGCTATTCTATCGGACACAATTGAAGGTGCAAACAGAACCCTGCATGCCCCTGAGTCAGCTGCTTCCGATATCGGATTGTGCATCCGAAAAAGACCGAATATATCACCATCAAATGTCAGCGTGAAATCCGGATTCTATCAGGTCACGCTCTCAGATCCGTCGAACACTTCACGTATCTTTGTAGCAATATTTAATTTTTCGAACAAAGAAGTTGACGCTCTCCGCCGTAACTCTGCAACTCGAAAACTAACTAACTTTACAATACCAAACAAAAGTAACGTGTAGATGACGTTTGTCGTATTGTTCCTGATATCGTTTGTAAATAAGAAGCACAATGGCCACTGCACCCTCACCAAGAATCTAGAAAATACCCTAGAAAATACACTAAGATACTCAGAGCTGTTTTGAATGCCTCCTGTGAGGATCAGATCACATCGTACAGTTGGTTAGAACTGGACTACGAGATTACTAGAGCAGATTAGTTTGATAGGTGTATTAAACATTTAAAACATATAATTTCTGCTACATGATTCAAAATCCAACATTTGGTATCAGATCAGACTGGCGTACTATGGTGGTAATAACTTTTATAAAATCGATTGTATGTTTACTGTTGTAATATCATCTTTTGGTCCAGTAAAATACTCTAGTATATATTTAAAAAGTTGAGGGGCTGTAACTCCGGAAACACCCCATGGGGCCTGGTCAGGTAGATATGAATAACATAACCATTTCAAATTTTTTCATATCCAAAGTTTCCAAGATGGAGTGTATGCAAATTTTTGCTCTGCATTCCTTGGAATGCTTGTATACCCTACATTTGAGCCTGAACAATACTAAGGGTGAACAAGATTTCATCAGTTGACGTTGGCATTGTTTTAATTATTGTCGATTTCAGCATTTTACACTCATTCAGCAGAAACCCTGCTGTTGTTGTCACTGAGTCAAGTTGTGATTGGTGGATTCATGGCAAAGAATCCTTGCATTTGAAATAGCTGAGAAACATTGGCTTCATAAGTTATCAAACATATTTGTACATGGATGGAACAAGACTGATGTAACACTGCTGGCAGCGATAAAGATTACCCAGGTTTGTTCATCAGTTTTGCTCTATAGATCTAATAGTTTTCATGCCATGTTGTTTTTGTTGCGGAAGTAGTAGGAGGTTTACAAGAATGCTTATGTGAGGCAGCTGATCAAGTGTGTACAGGCCAAATCTGGAAACTCACCGGTTTCCTTGAATCCTGCAAGGCTAATCAAGATACACCCACCACAATACCCGATGCTGCACTGCAACAAACAATTATGCAACCAAAGCAGTTACTTTTCTTACGTAAATCATATATCATTTAATTTGTATCGAAAGTCCTGGTCTGTGTAAACTTGCGACTCCATTTTTGCTTTGGCATCAAGGTACCATTGTTAAGGACACAAACTGCTCTCCTGTGACTTGCAGGCTTACAATTAGTTCTGTTCATGTGGTTCCTGACCCCAGACTGTATGGTTCAAGGGTTACAGGCTTCGTGAAGTCGCCCTGCCGAAGGAAACACCTCTTGCACAAGAATAACTGAGAAGGAATTGAATGAAATAGCGTTACGAATTAAGTTGATCCTCATGATCAAGGTCAACAAGTAACTTAGTATTGTAGATCTACTGATGCAGATGAGATTAGGGATCCAAGGCCGGTGTCGTGAAATCATGAGAGGGATGTAGAAAGATTTAAGTTGTGAAAAGTTTCTAAACAGTCAAGTCATTGATACCATCCATCGACTTGTATTGTGAGGGATGTTGCCGGTTGTCGTTACATTTCTCTATGCTGCGTAGCTGCTTGAGGCGTTCAGTGGGTTTTGGTGGCCCAGTATGGTCACGTTTTCGTTATCAGGGGGAAATAGTCCCCGTCATATCATAGGCTATCCGAGTCGAGGGGCCCAGTTTATTTCGTGACGTTTGATTGAGTGTACGTGTAATACATATGGTTTGCAAATGCAGATGAAAATCACTACATCAGCAGAAATGAGAGTTGCTTAGATAATGTATTCAGAGCGGACTTTGAAAGGCGTAACTATTATACGCAGCGGTGCAGCAAGGGTTACAGCCCTCCTTACATTATTTTGGCAACCACGTGGCGGTGTACATGCACTAGTGTTATGGCACTGTTTAGGAATACAGAAATGATTGCCATATGTGACTTCTGATCGGTCAATATGTACATGTCTCGTATAACTGTCATTATCAACTTTAACTGCCATTGGTACATATCTGTGGAATGCAAGTGTGTTTTCTTTCTTACTTATCCATTTGGCATTTAGCAATGAGTTGCACAGGTATACCTTCTCCATTTTAAGCCCTCTTTTCTCAGATTTAGGGGTTTGATTATTGCCTATGCACATGGAACTTGTTACTGGGGCATAGAGGACTTCATATTTGTAAATTTTTAGATTTATGGCTTTTGTGTCTCTTTTTAGTTATACAAATATGTATATTTATATTGAACCCAATGAACAGTGCTGGTGGGGATCAAACCCAAGATCCCCCAAACTGAAAACAGCAACTTAGCCACTGCACCATATAGTGCAATATTTAAGTCAAAAATGTGGGAAGTTGATACTAAATTCTCACCAACACTAGCAGCCTATTTCTTTTCCCATTTCACTATTAGCTTAATCAATGCTATTTTCCAATATTACTACTCAGACAGACACACTAGCAATCGTGAAATACATAGTACAGAACTCAATTGACAGTGTACTGCACTGACGGGGATCAATCCAAAGATCTCCCACACCAAAAATGGCAACTTAACTACTGTAATAAATATTGCAATAGTTAAATTGACAATCTGGGAAGTCAATCCCTGGTACTGATCATCACCTGCAACCTTTTTACTTTTTCCCGCATTTGATGTGTATTGCTCTTTATGATCATCCCTATTACCATGGCCATCTATTGCTATGGTTATGGTGTTTCTTTGTACATGCAACAAAAGGTCCACTTGATATGCAAGAAAAGAAGTGCAAAGGCATTGACTTATAACTACATGTTGTGTTGGACATGCCTCTCAGTGCTTTTTATCTTAAGAAACTTTTTTTCATGGTCTTTCGTTTTGACCACAGAAAAAGAAACATCTTAGTGCCAGTCCATATGTTTTAACTTGGAATAGGGGAGAGAAAAGGATTGGGATCTTAGAGGATCCTTGGCATTTGTTGTTATTATTTTAATTTTTGGATTATGAGCATTCCAACCCATTAATTTAAGAGTAATGCTATGCAACTGGCATATTGATAAAATTAGGTTGATTGTAGTATACAAGTTCTTCGGTTATCTGCCATGCCCTCAAAGCATACTACCAAGATGGTTATGGTGCTTAGTTATTTATAATTACATGAAGGCACCCTTGCATTCTTATTAATCACAATACTGCAATACTACAGTAATATCACTGAAAGAAGTTCATTGCCATTCGATGTTAAAATTTGAAGATATACTATTTGGGTTTATATAAAGCATGAAGATGAGAGGGAAAAATTTACTCTTAATCTATACACAGAAGTGAAAGTATCAGTTACTCTATACTAATTTTTAAAGGTACAAATAAGAACAGTACCCATTGAAAGAAAGATGTGCAGGGTCTTTTTAAATTTGCTTGTATAGCAACTCCCTGGTCAAAATTGCTTGTATTGTAAAGCCTTCAATATGTCTACAGATGATTGGTAGTGATGCAACTGTTTTTAATGCAATGCAGGTGCAACACTATATTTTATGGTGACCATTTTTTATTGCTTACCTGAGAAATGATGCAGAAGAGGATAGTATCTAAACACGTATTTTTATATCAAACTGGCCAATGTTGACTGTATGCATGTAGCAGAATAGAGTTATATGAATTAAGGGATTTGATTCCAATTGCTAAATTTGGAGAATTAAAAGTTTCTCCATTCTATGTGCCAATCTTTATTCATAGTACTCATTTGTACTGTATATATGAATCATCAACATCATTGTTAAAAGAAGTTCAAGTGCCTTTGGTTCACGTTCATCTATTTGTGAATTGCTTGGTTTGCTATGCTTCTCGAGCACATATTTAAGACTCAGCCCTGGCATTTTCAGGAGTAAAAGAATAACTTTATTCAATTAAGTGTGTGTTTGGCATATGTAATTCTTTGGCAACCAACTTCCCATGTTATACTGCTGATATGGTTGCCTTTATATGGCAGTATGATCATTTTCATCTCTTCATTGCAACTGTTAGATCTAATATCTTGAAGAATCTGTGGCTCAGCAAACACTGACTCCAATAGTTACAATGAAATGAAAATGCCATATAGATTCCCTGTGAAACAGCACAAAGTGTTGTTATGGAAGAGTTGATAAAATGGATGCAGTTTGTATCCGGATCATTAATTGTGGATTGAATTGACTACTGTAATACCCAACCATTTATAACCATGAAGATGCATATCGGTCGTGAAAAAGTTTGGTTTTCAGATTTGTAAATGTGATTGTGATGAGCACATACAATGATTGTGGGTCATGTTAGGGACAAGGTGGAGAATTAATAGCTTAAGTATGACATGACAAGGTAATAGCATGTTGGCTATCTGGTGCAACAGTGTTTGTTCCTTTCCTAGTAATTATGATATTTTTGCAGATTGCATCATTAGTACAGTAAATAGAAGATGTGGTTTGCACTTCGTACCAGATATGGTGCATATACTAATATTGTTTCCTTTTTCTCTTCTAGGTCTTAACTATTTTGTTAAAACATCATGGCAGACCATATCATCATCCGGCCAAAGTTGCCGTTTTTCAGATTCTTTTATTTGCTTATGTTACTCCTTTTTCTTGATTTTGCATCATCCATGGCCCTCTGGCTAAGTGGAGGTGACACCAAATATATGGAAGACAATGTTACACACTTTAAAATCAAAACATCAGTCTTTGACCTAGCTGCTCTCAGTTTTGTAAGATGTATTGTGTTGATGCTGGTATATTCAGAAATGGAAAATACGACAGTGGCAATGGCTAGAGAACCATTTGAGAGAAAACTTAAGAAGAAAAGGAGCCTTTACTTCCTTGCAGCCTTCATCGTAACAATTTCGTGTTTGGCATACTCAGTTGTTAAAGGAGTTCTTGTATATAATGGCTATAAGGATAACAAACACATCATGCATGTGGAGTATCTAGTCCTTGTCATTACATCTGTGGTTTTTACTGGACTCGAAACTATTGCTTTCATTGTAAATATATTTGCACTGAGGAGGCTAAGAATAAGTTATTTAGGAATGCTTAATGATGATTCTAGTCTATCTTCTTCATCTAATGGAGATAAGGAGAAGAAAAAAAAGAAAGTGAATCTAGGGAGACTTGTTACTTTGGCAAAACCGGTAAGTGATTGGGTTGTAGTCTCTATTAGGTAGATATAGAATGAATCAAGATTTTTCGACGTCCTTGTATACAGTTGTGTACTATATTTGTAGTTAGTAATGATAATGGTAATTTTGTAAAATTGCAGTGAAGAGAACAAACCACATAATAGAGATAACACATAGTGGCTGTAAGTTAAGATTGATAGTGGCAACCCCACTAGTGCATATGGCTTTGTTAGTAGCTACAGGGCTTAATGATGAAAAGTTGCAACAGCATGATTGCAGGAGTGAATATAATAGTCTGGCCTTTTCATTCCATTCAAAGTAAGATAAAAGTTAGGGAAAGTTAAACTTAAAGCTTTGTATCCATAAACATTCAAAAGGTATGAGAAAAGAAACTTTGCCCCTCGAAAGATGCGCCCCACCCCCCAAGATTTATGGTTCTTCATCAAGCTCTCCTTTTATTTTGAAGTGACAAAGGCTCATCACCAGTACTTCTTCAATCAATGGACTATGAATGCTTGCTAGAGTTGCTTTGATTTAAAGTACATAATTTTAATTTTCTTAATACTTTTGTGTTACACTTTATTACAATTCATTTTCTAGGAAGGTATGCTTATTCTGTGGGGTACCATTGCATTACTTGGCTCCACAGCAGCTAACATGGTAGCGCCATTATTCTTTGGGGAAGTCATTGATGCTGCAGCAAAGCATGACATGTGTAAGTGGTTTTTGTCAGTTAATCCAGTCTCTATATTAGATATATATGAATATGTTCCTACTCATAATGTAAATGGGTTTTTTGCATTTTTATTATGTAGTGCGTAGTTAATGTAGAACTGTCATGCCATGTCCTAAAAAACACCTGCCACAATCACGGAATGCTAGTATGTTTATTTGGTTCACACATTCTATAACTAGAGAACACGAAATTGTTTGTGCAATGGAAGTGGTCATGAAGGATGTCTGTAATAAAATCATTAAATATATCTTTTGTCACCACTCAGGTCAGTAACATATTTGGAAGCACATTTTATACCTGGTAATGCGTGGAATGCAGAAATGCTAACCAGGTTGAATTTAAAACCTGAAGGTCCACCCTCATTTGAGGTCACCTTGATTTGATGGGGGAGACTTGTGTGCCCCAAGGATGAATGAAGTTATATCAGTGGGTCCCAGCTGGGAAGAGCAGCTTGGTATCTTTCTATATGGAGTCAAGATTTAGGTCAGGACTGCAGCTAATGCCTCTGAGAAGTTTTGACATCACAGTAGGAGTGCACCAAAGTTGAGCACTGAGCCCTCTCCTCTTCATAACTGTATAATTGTTCTGAATGAGGAGTGTATAGCATGAGGACCCTGGGAACCTCTATATGCTGATGGTTTGGTGCTGATGGCAGAGACCATGGAAGGGTTCCTTTAGATGTTCAGCAGATGGAAAGAAGATATGGAGTGTGGAAGTCTAAAGATAAATGTTAGAAAGGCAAAAGATATGGTGACAGGACAGGAGCCCTTGGGAGACTGGAGAGTGGCCTATGGCCTTGTGGTACCTGTGGAAGAGGAGTCGGAGTAACCCACTTCAAGGCACTCAGTGTGATAAATGATGCTACAAAAAGATGTTTAACACTTTACAGGCTGACAAGTTTGACAAACATATTATTCCCAGGCTGACAAGTTTGACAAATGTATTATGCCCAGGCTGTCAGAGAAGACAAGCTAAAAAAATGATCAAGAAGGGTCGGAAGTTGCAAGCAATATGCTTGAGGTAGTGGACCAGTTCTGCTATCTTGAAGATGTACTCAAAGTAAATCAGGAACAGCAGTCAGTATCAGGTATGGTGGAAGGTTATTGATATTGGGGAGGGGGGGCAAAGAAGACATTATATACCTAAAGTAAGGGGCACTGCAGCAGGGCTAGAGGGAGGTGTGGGGAGATATTGAGTGTGGTGTCAACAAAGTAACCATTCAATGCACTTTCCTCCTCCCCTACCCCACACATCGAGTATCAGTATCAATGGCCCTATTGCAACCACCAGCACAGATTATATCATCTGGATGGCCAAAGTCCTGTAGAGTATCATCAATTTCATTTCCAGCTTTAAAATCTGAGGCAGGTTCAGCATTGATAGGCTCTGTCATTACCAAGCAGCAACTACATGTAAGAATCGGTTAGAATGGACCATGTCTAACCAAGCAACTGTCGATGACCCAATGCTAACAGCTGGTGCACCAAATATAGCTGCAACTGGTTCCTTTGCTGCAGATTTCATATGAGTGCTAGCCTGACTCTCTAAGAGTCAGAAGGCCAATGCATCTCCTAAGGACACCCAGGTCTGAGCACATGTAGCACTGCCTCGATAACCGTTATGAAAGAGGAAATCCTTCAGAAGAAATTATTGGATGTAAGTTTGAAAAACAAACTAGAGAAATAGAAAAATGTGTCACCAATTGTGTTTGTGGTGTGTGCTCAATCATCTGAGTGATCTAAGCCTTGCTAATAGCATGCTTATTTTCTGTGGCCGTCAATACTCCAGGCATCAACGTCCAGCTCAGCACATATTTGGAGAACAGCCTTTACACCATGTATGTAACTTGAACATTGAATTGCTATCTATCAAATAAAGACAAACAATTTGAATATCAACCACACGTCCTCGAGAAATATTCTGCTACCGCTATATGCATTCTATATAACACCTAGACTAATAGATGACCATGCCGAGATTAAGTCATTTTTTAAGGCGAATGGAAATCAGTCTATGTATGTATGCCCTATACAGTATTTAACTGACGTCTTAAATTTAAACCCTGTTGTTGTAGGCAGTTTCACAATAATCAGATTTAAAGTAACAACTAGAGCATGTTCAGTTGGTAGTATTTGTGTCATATGATGTCGCCAAAGTTATTTCGTACTTTCCTTCTTTCTTGCAGCTAAACTTAATAAAACAATTCTTACACTCTTTGCAATATATTGTGGCGGTGGAATTGCATCTGCATTTAGAGCATGGTTATATACTTTGGCAGGACAAAGACTTGTAGCAAGACTAAGAAAAGAGGTAAGATATCTTTAGTATAAATTAAAGACTTTTCAATGCTACATCAGTGTCCTGGACAAATGTTAAATATTCAAACAGATACTTCACAATAATCGTAATCTGGAAGAATAACAATAAAGTTCTAAAAAGTGGGTTAATGCTGTTCTAGGATAACATCTTAATCTTCCTTGAGTGCATAAGCTCATCCCATCAATTGCCATGCAAATGTTGAAAAAGGTAAATATGAAGACCCAGCGTTGTTCTTAGGTGCCTTTTTGCATGGCGTTAAGGAGTGCGGCCTTAGGCGGACTTGAGGTTTGTTAGTAAATAATTAAGAAAAAAAGATCCATTTTGGAAAATATATATACAGTAGCGTCAGTCCATATGCGAGACCAGAGAATGAATCAAATCTAATATCATACAGAGAGTAGGATAATAGTTAGAGTAATATGCTGTGAAAAATGGGATATTGGACAGTTTAGGACATTCAATGGGGTATTCAGTGAATTAGGTAAGATTAAGTTATAAGATATTAATTCAGTTACTCAAAGCTTAAGATCCTAAATCAGGAAATAATTTCTAGACAACATTAACGTGAGGAAATTCGTAAAGTTAAACAAGTAAATTCAACTACATATGGTGAAGTAGACACGAGGCTCGGTAAATTTAACGAAGGACCCATTGGAGATATGGCAGGCGTTTAAACACGGTATCTTCATGCAAAGTAAACGTTTCATTCATAGGTGTGTGTTTTTACTTTTATTAAAAACTATCTTCTGTTTAGGAAAACTCTCATTTAATGATACTGTCACTCGTTATGTTTAGAAGAGTTTGTCAGAAACTAGCTAACTGGCAAAGGGTTTTTCGTACTTAACCAGACAGTTGGTCTCTTAGACCATCATCAGCCAATTTTAATGTGTATAACTATTGTGAGAACCTGCTTCATATACCAGTAGTAAAAAATTGAAAAGAAATCCTATTTTGATTAAAGAAGAGTTTTAATATGCGAATAGTCATAAATGTGGTGTTATTTACTGGTAGGGCCTAGAAATCAACATGTCTATGTAATTCGTGGTATGCAACGAGCTCTTGCTTCCTTTTTCAGTTATAGTTTCGCCCCTTTTGCGTTTCCTTACCTACTTGTATCGGGTTTCTAAGCCTCTTTAATCGTCGTGCACCTCCAAGTCATTTTTTGCGTATTATTACGACATGTCAATGACGAGTTCTAAGGAGTTTGTTCACTGCCACAGGTTTTAAAGTGGATTCTTTCACCTTAGGTATTAGATGGTAAGGCAGTCAATCAAATCTCTTCCGTGTGATACTACTACCTGGCGCGTTATTTTACAACTAAACGCGTAAATCATTTGAAGTTAAAAGATGATATCTCATTCTAACGAATTAAAACATTTAAAGTTTTTTAGTCAGTTTTTGGCTTTAAAAATGGTCAGATAAGGTGGAAAAATAACCACAATCTCAGTATGACAATGTTACAAATATTGTGCACAATATTCTAGGAACTGAGAGCTTTTCTGACAATTACTTGTAGTATTACCAATTTAGAATAGATTTAGCATGATTAATACTTGTAGGACTTTTTATTTTGGTTGTATGTCATTTTCGAGAATAAACAAGTCAGAATATCTATCTGTAGCATCAGTTGCGCCTCGTGTTAGTTGCTAATCAATTAACGGAATTTTTATATCGTATAGACTTTCGGTTTTCGATGGCTGTGCTAAAAGCTGTCCCCAAAGCACAGAGTAATTCGTAAATTTTTAACACTTTAAAATAGTTTTCCAAATATGATGTGTTTTGTTTTCAGTGTTAAGGTTCAAAATTTGTTCACCAAAAGCTTTCTAAGTAAATCTTGAGAGAAGTAAGAAAGATTTAGTATGATAGCGTTAGTTGTTCAAG
>JAAAKL020002299.1:0-26626 GCA_010016065.2 Carybdea cf. marsupialis auct. non (Linnaeus, 1758) | reverse complement strand
GAAAATTATTTGGGGGCTATAGCCCCCCAGCCCCCCCTAGTGGTTACGGCACTGTATATCTTGTCACGTTTTATTACTTTACTGTCCTATCAGCAGATTCCTAAACATTAATTTATGAGACAGTTTTTCAACTAAGAGAAGTAGTAGTAGGAGACACTGGCAATGAACAAAACGTACCCCTATAGATAAAGAAGTTCACATTTGATCCCTTTATCGATCCCCTAGAACCCGCTTTCTGAGTATCGCCATGCCGAAGGACACGATAACCCTCCCTCATTTAGAATCATCTATGGCAGTCATCATCGTTTATATGATATAACGTTCTATATGATTTATGATAGAAAATACTTTCTCCCTTTTTGCATAGAGTTATAATCTAACTTAGTTTCTTGTCACACCCCTACCTCTTCATTCTTGGCTCTGTTAACTCATAAAAAGTACATTGACACATGCACTATTTCATTTCCCATCACTATCTTCCATAGAACGTATCTAAATTTCAAACATGTCGTCAATCGATGAGCGACAGATAGTAAAGCTACCAAAAGTTTGGAGTAGCAAACTAACAGTATATTTCACTTGTAATTAACATCGAGTAACGAATTTGTTATTCAAATTTCTCTTACACATCGTTTGGAGTGTATGTGTGGAACGTATACATACAAATGAAAGTATTTGTATTGAAAGCCGTTAAATCTTCACGTACAAAATTGGTTAAAATCCACATAGATATAATAATACACTTTCTTTTAATTATGGAAATTATTGGAAATAACAAATTCTTATCAAACATCAAAGTAACACAGGATCACAGAAAAGTTCATAAAAACTATTCGATTTTCCACCTGTGTATTATATGTAGTTGTGAAAGTTTAACATAAATAAATCTCAGAAGAAAACAAAAAAAATTCCGCTATTTTTATGAAATAAGGGGTGTTGTACGATCTTAGTTTTATCCAGTGCTTTAACTTCGATGGTTGATGAGCAACCGAACAACAGAATGTTTGCTAGAAGAACTAATGTTGTACTGATTGAGTGGGGATGCCTTCCTAGATTCAACAGCAGAACGTTTTAGAAGTTGAATGGACTTAATATAGAAACTGAAAGGAACACCAAATAGACGAATGAGTTAACAAATAGCGAGGGTTTAGCAGTGTGTGTCGCAAAGGTGAAACCGCATTGTACCTTGATCACAAGCACTAGAAATCTCAAAAAGAAAACCTTTTAAGGAGTAAAGCTTTGGAGAAAGTATGGAATGTCATGAAATGAAGTTAAAGTAGTTCTTTTACAGCAGCTAAAAGGTACAAAATATGAACTTCAACACTTCAGAATAAGTTGGGGTAGAAATTTTGTCAATCCTCATATACTCAGTATAAGGGGAAGGAATAATAACACAAAATGATCCCTTCTAGGAGTGTTCGGACTATGATTATACAAGAATTCAAACTACAGTAGAATCCTTGTGCTCAATTTTATTAGTTATCAGTTCACGCATATAAAACCTAGAAGATTTTATCACTTTTCCAATATCAGGACAAATAGAAGAACTTGGAGACTATTGTGGAGTTTCTCACTAAATTTATCCTAGAAAAAAGGGATATGCCTAAAAACTTTCCATATTCCTCGCATCTGTCACTGTTGATTTTGGTCTCCTCGTGTGTACAACCTAAAGGTAGCTAAGCAATGAAAAATACTGTTTCAACTCCACTTGTGTCTACTGACTGAATTCATTTCTTCTTCTTCTTGTACCTTATCCATTACTGGACGTTGTTGCTTTCACAACATCTTTTAAAAAGTGTGTATGTCCTCAAATTACACGTTTTTTATCTTAGTAGAAATTCTACTCGTCTGTGAAGCGAAGTGTATGCTAAGACGTGGCTGTAAAGCAGTCCATGAGTTTTTTGAATCCTGGCTCTGATTTAAATCGAGTGAACAAAGGAACGAAAGATCGAACAATCGAACGATTAAATGATCAAACGATATTACGTTTAGAGAGGCAGGTCACAGTACGAGAGAAAAAACTTTACTTTACACACCGATCTCTTTAAAGTACATGTCTCAAGAATCCTTATAGTATTTTGCAGTGTCATTAAACATTTCGATAATTTATTATTACTATAAAATATCCCTTACTATAAGGTTTGGTAAGGGTTTACGTGTCTTGAGTGAATTTAAACACACTGTAGTTGTTAGTAATAAATTCGAGGCTGTTTTCCGGCATCTCACTGTCCTCTTGATAAAGTAAGAAAAGCTGTAGTATATGAAAATAAATAGCGTTATCCCTTGCAGATAAGACCATGTTTTTAAACGAAATGAAATTTACTACTTTTATTCTTTTAGACTGAAAAGCTTGAAATAAAAGAAAGAATTTTTTGGATGCAGACAAAACTAATAGAGGACAGATATGATAGCATGCATTGATCTTCATTAGAAACCTCTAATCAATACGTTTTGCAGGCAAAGGATTGATGTGAAAACACATTTTGTTTTGCAATGCAAAAAAATGAGTTTACCGACCTCGTAACCATTTATTCTAATAAAGAGGCTTGGTGCCGTAAACAGTCAAGAATGTTGATTGAATATAACGGCATTCTTTCAAACATACAGAATTTTTCCTGCCTTCGGACTGCTTCCTTTAATGTTGTAAAATCGAGTTTTAAAACTGTGGGCGTGAAATAGAAAGATGGAATACAGCGAAAATTTATTTTAATTCCGTAAAAGATTCTTTAATTTATTGAAATCGGATTTTAGAGAAGTTAACGTCTAGCAATTTCCTCTGAATAGGTACGAAAATTAGAAGCACAGAAAGAAGTACAACATTTAAAGAACAGTGGTAGGGGAAGGGGTGCTACCCAAGAACATCATTCTGAAGTACTTTCGGCTAATCTAAAATACCATCTTTAAGGGAAAGCGTTGGTAAATATTTTTTCTCCATATTCCCCCTTACCAGTTCTATCACATCCCATTTTTAAACAACTCTCTTACCACTTCAACGATTTTAGTTACCTTTTATACACGGCTTCTTCCTCAATATAGGCCTGAATGATTTTTCGATTGATTCGTTTTCTTCGTTTCTTCGCTGATCGTACTCCAGGATTCTTAAGAAGAGACATCATGTTCTGCAAATTTGGATTCACATCAGCTTGTATTTCTCGAGTTTTCAAAATCTTTTCGAGCTCTTCGATCGATTTGGTCTTGCATTTTTGGGATTTTGATCTGTCGATGCGTAGTAAGTGGCGATGATCGTACCTCCGGAACACCATGTTGTTGAAGATGCAAAGAAGAATGAAGAAAACCCTACCAAGAACCCAGTTATCCATTACTTATCGTATTAATTTGACGTCACAAAGTACAATGACGTCATTCTGTTTTAGAGAAAACCTTGATAGTGCCACTATTCAAATGAAATTAGCTCAAAGGATGCCACTTGAAGCTGTCGTCGAAGCAAAGTAGCCATCATGCAACATTTCTAACTCTTAGTATCAGTTTCGCGAGGTTCCAACAGTGATTAAAATCTGCTTTTTTTATCTTTTGTAAGAAAATGTGGATGAGTGGATAAGTTCAAATCACGACAGGGGAAAAGTACTTTGAGAAGACGAAAATTATAGTGCAGAACTTCATTGTCGAACCTCTTCTTGCTCGAACCTCTTCTTGCTCGAACCTCCTCTTCCTCGAACCTCTTCTTGCTCGAACCTCTTCTTGTTCGAACCTCTTCTTGATCAAATCGCTTCTTCTTTGAATCTCGTCTTGTTGAGTCTTTAGCCGAAAGACTTGTACTGAGATGCTGGATCTCGTTCGTACAATAGAAACATTAGACACTGTTAAAGTGATCTTTTTGTATGAAGATCCCTTAACGAGAGCAAAACTAACAATAAATGATAAAAATGCAACTGAGGAGCTTAAAGGCTTTCGAATAAATATGATCATGCTCCTTTTTCTAATCCCCCTGACCTAGTTCCTTGCTCTGAGCATGTAGAGCCATCTGCTCCACTGCTA
This sequence comes from Carybdea cf. marsupialis auct. non (Linnaeus, 1758), assembly GCA_010016065.2. Lineage (NCBI taxonomy): Eukaryota > Metazoa > Cnidaria > Cubozoa > Carybdeida > Carybdeidae > Carybdea > Carybdea cf. marsupialis auct. non (Linnaeus, 1758). The sequence goes on along the minus strand of JAAAKL020002299.1, from coordinate 22,630 downwards.
GTTTTGAAACTTTCTCTTGTTCAAGTAAATTTGGTCAGTCTACTCTGAAATAGCCAGACTCTTCGCTTATACTCAGAAAAAGAATATGTTCATGCCGCAGTCTTTACAAATGTTATTGTCATCCAACCAATAAAAATACTCTAAATAGATGTTTTTCTTGGTCATGAAACAACCACAATCTAATTCGTCTTTCCTGCTCCAAAGGGGAAGATAAAATCCGAGACTTCGTGTTTTTTCAGTCTGTCTTGGAACAGAAGGACCAGACTATCGTCCATTCCATTCATTACTTTCACCTTCCAGATAGCTAATACAAAAACTAATATAGAAACATGGCCTAATTAAGGTACCTTAAGTAGGCCATTTATATAAAGTATAATATGAAAAGGGTAGAGGTACGTAGAAAGAGTGTAGAGGTACGTAAGTATGCATTTATGTCATTAAGAAGGAGAGATGGGATGTATATTTTAGTTGGAAATCTGATCTTTTGATATCTTCTTATCCATTCCCATTTTCGAACGATTTAAAGGACTTTTTAACTTAGTACTTTGTAAATAGATTTAGTCATGATTTGCATAAAGGTACTTAAAGATTGCGTGAAGTAAACCAGACATATAATCAAAAAGCTTTTCGCCGATTCTTTTCAGTAGATCTATATCGGTAATGAAATATCCTAAACAGAACCTATTTATACAAAGATTTAGGATCATAAAGCTGGACAAATCCCATTGGCAAAAAAACTACAAAATAAACAAAAAAAAACAATGCTAGGTGTGGCGCCAAACAGTAAACAATAGCAAACAAAAAACATAGAGACTTTAACTACAAATTCCTTCTGGTTTAATGTTTGAGATAAACACAGACTCCAAAACTGCTAAATGGAAGTTACATCACCCCTTACCCAACACAATAAAACTTTCATAACTAAAATTGTTGATACCGTCCGGTCCGTCAATTAAATGTTGCTCGATTGCAGATCCAACATTCCCCGAATTTTCTTTTGACCGAGTTCTGTTAGCATGGTTTGTAGGGTAGGTAGCACATCCTTCTAATTACCTGCTAGGATTGATCTACCGTAGAAGACTACTCGAGGATTACTAGCACGATGGCTGCTCTGAACGGTTTTCCTGATTTTTCTCTCAAATTGCTCGGAGAGCGGGTCAAGCCAAGGCATTCACAAATGAACGGGACAACGTTTTTAGCCAATAAATGGCTCAGTTATGTCTAACGCCTTTTACCGCCTTCACTACGTCCTCTGGATAGCCGTTTTCTCTAAGTAAAGACATCAACTTCATTAACTCATCTTGTAGACATCCAGGTGAACAGATTCTCATTGCTTTCCGAGTAATGCATGCTATCAGCGACAGTTTGGCTTTCTTTGCACAAAAGGAATCTCACCTCGCGTAAAGGCCGGCAGACGTTGGTCTCCTGTAAATGCTCGTTTGAAAAAGCAATTCTATTGGCCTTCATAATTGAAGCGTCAAGAAATGGTAAACAGAAATCCTTTGCATACTCAACTATGAAGGACAGAGATGGATGTAAAAATTCAAGTAGTGTATTGAGCTGATCAAGAGAAGATTTGGACGGGATAATGGCAAGACAGTCATCGACGAAGCGTCAGTAATAGAAATATAACATTAGAATCCCATCGCAACGCCATCAGGGTATCTATACATGATTTCACTAAAACTGAAGTTAACTTCCCGCGTAGCAAATTTGATGAGATTAATGAATGTCTGTTTACTGATGCATGCAGTGGCGGTTTTAGGGGGAGGCCGACAGGGTCATGGCCCGAGGCCCCGCACCTGTAGGAGGCCCCACTCCTCAATGCTAAGAAAAAATTATGTGTCTAACTGCCCATACCAATCTCATGGAAGTAAGTGAAAACTAAAAACTGCATCCTCTGGAAGGAATAAAATGCCCCCGGAACTTCCGAAGCACGATCATGTCTGAACTTTCTTGCAATGCATGACGTCATAGGGCCCCACAAACTTTTGCGGCCCAGGGCCCCGCACCCTTCAAAACCACCACTTGATGCATGGATAGATTTCCTATTTATTACTGTGATAAGTATGGTTATTTCAGAGAATTTCGCTGTAAGTCTAAACGATGAGAGGGTCTACAAAGGTTAATTTGTACTCACAATATCATCTTCAGAAAAATTTTAAGTATTAAGTGATGTGCCCGTTGCCTGATTTTTAATGTAGGGAAAAATAGGATCAGAAGTAAAGGTGGAATACAGTAGCATCCAAGTTGAGGATAAGCCACGTGTGATGTTCAATAGATCTAAAGCAAGAAAGGATTAGTATCTGGAACAAATGGTTATGCGTTCCAAAAATAACATAGATAGAAATTTTTAAAAACAAAAGAAAAAAACACAAGCAGTAGAAATATGAGCAGGAAGCTCAAATATTCCATATTTTTCTCAAATTTACAAAAATAAATATTATTTACAAAGATGCAGTAGTACTTGTTGTAAGTACTGTAAAATAAGACCTGTTACGGTTTTCGCTCCGGGACAGGCAACTGATTTCCTTGCTTTCCTTTTTTTCTCAAAAGCAAAATTTGTGAGACATATTATTAATTTAAAAATGTCGATGGAATGGTCATTTAATTGGTCACCTCGTATCTTGCTTACTCACGTTCTCCCTTCTATTGATAGAACTGCAGTTTTCATAAAGCTCTAAAAACGAAGACAGATTTGCATTATTGTGAGCCTGTGCCATGTTGAGAATGAGGAAACTTTTTAAATTGGTGGATTTGGGGGAATGGACAGGCATTTTAATCTCTCAAATGGCTACCTGCGCCATTTGTCTTCCGCACCATAGTTGAGAGGACTACAACTTGGATAATAGCAGAATCACTAGTTTCGTTAACCAAGCTTCAGAGTGAATAACAAACGTGGTATGTGTTCTTCAGCTCTTAAAAACTGATATATATACCAAAAAACTGCCTAGTATTTTCCAGTGTATTTCCCCCAGTATTTACAGCATTTAGAGGGATTTAAATGTACGGCAACTGGATTATTTGTGATCAGAATTATGAAACCAAGTAAATTACCAGTTTTAAAGACATTTTATATTTTACTCTTCGCCGTTAACTTGAATTATCTTGGGAGGAAACTGATAATTTTACAAGACAACATCATTTCAAGAGTACGGAAAAGTTACTAACTTATATAAAACAGGGTCTAAAGGGAAATATTAATAAACGAAGAATACGAAAGTTGAAAGGCGAGAGGTAATTCAAGTGGACGTTTACACATCATTAAATCATTAGAGGAAATAAAACTAATTTTGGCGTTATTGAACTAGGTCTGAATTTGCATTTAAATAGATTTTCATTGACAGAAACTTCTGAGTTAGAAGAATAATGAAACAAGATGTCAAGAAGGAAAAATTGTGTTCAGTGGTTTTATTTTGCTCAAAAACATCAGAATAAAACCGGGCTACTGAGATGTTTCCCTGTTGTAGGCCGAGATTTCCAGGTGATCGCCAATGCAAGTATATAGATGGCGGCGTGTCTGCCCTAAGTAAAAAGCATTACAACTGTTGCACAATCTGTATTCGATTCTTAATCAATAAACATCTGGTATCCCATCATCGAAAAGAAAAAGTTCGTAACGCAAAAATTAGAACAGAAAACAAACCTAACATCTAGTCGTGGATAAATCACGTTGAACTACGAATCTGAAGAGAATGACACCCTGTCTCAGGAAGGAAAAAGTACAACAGACGCTGAGGAAGAGTGAATTCTAAGGGAATGTGAAAAGGGGATACAAAACTACTAGTTTAGTTACATGTTCTTAAATACTGAAGTTGAATCGCCTCCTTAAGAATCGCCATTCCCATAGACATATTGATTTTTGTATTCGTATTTGTCGGGAGAGTCACATCCTCATCAATTATAGTATTTGATGATATATTTTGTGACTGAAGCTTTTCGTGGGTACTCTTCAGAGTCATACACACTTAACTTTGTTTGATATTTGATGTATTATATCACTATCTAGATCAATACTATTCTATATCTGTTAATTAGTGAGTCCAATGTCCTATGTTCCCGACCCTATGTCTTTGTATGCATCAGCCCCCTGTAGTGGTTGCTCTCCTTTCCGTCCGCTTTCAGCTCTTACAAAGTTTGCAAGCAATTGTGTAATTATCAGTGGTGTGTATGACTCTGAAGAGTACCCACGAAAAGCTTCAGTCACAAAATGTCTACTCTCTTCAAAAGCATTTTCAAAATTTGTACCACAAACAATTTGTTCAAATATTGAAAAAGCAAAAGGCGAAACGTAAATTGACATCTGCTTACTTTGGTTTATATATTTTCTTGGCAGCGGTTTAAATGTTTAACTTCATGGTATGTGTATATATTATATATATATATGTGTGTGTGTGTGTGTGTGTGTGTGTGTGTGTATGTATGTGTTTCATTGCTATTAAGCATCAAGTAAGGTGTGATTGTAGAGGTGTGCTACATAAATGTGAGTGTTGTACCCAGAAATTTCCTTTGTAAGAGGTATGCAAAGAGTGAAAGTTCTTATGCATCATTTTTTTGATTTTTGGGATCCTTCTCTGGAAAATCGTAACAATATTTGTTAACAATTAGCTAGAACTCTCATCAAAGAATAATTTATTTTGAAAACCAGGATTAAGATATTATGATTCTATATGGGAACCATGCACCAATACTCCTCATATACTCCATTGATTTTTAATATGTTACCGTGGCCGTAATTTTGTTCATCTATAGTACCGGTACTGCTATACATGCTTTATCTTTGTCAAATTGATCAAAAGCTATCATCTAATCTCTTCCCATGCAGGTCAATGTTGGATGTGTTCCAAAAAAAGTAAGTCATGTTAAAGGAACTTCTAGTCTTGCGCTTGTATAATACACATTTCATATTGTCCATTGTTCAAGGAGGTGGTAGGGTAAATCATTCTACTTAAGCATTTGTATTCAATGGTATAAGCTCACTTGGGGTGCAGGGGTATATGCCCTAGCAGTGCTAATAAGCTGTACCTTAACTATTATCAATGATCAAGTACTTCAGATGCCAATTAAACCTCACAGGTAGGAAGGGCAAGGTTAAGCCTTTGTTATTTTGTGTAATAAGTCATGCCAGAGGAGGGGAGTAACAGATGAGAATGTTACTGTTGGTACTGAAATGTAATTGTTTACATCTGATAAAGCTGTAGGAGATGTAGAACTTTAAGAAGCTTTAGTAGCTTTGATTTTATCAGAGACCTAATCAAAGTACGTGCTGGTAAAATACATTCAATATTGGTTCCCTTGTAAATCCCTAGTATGATGATAGGCATCCCCATCTGTCAAATTGCTAGTGACCTACCAGGCATTACGGTAAGGCATTTTATGCATAAACCCTACCCCAAGTATGATTGGTGCAATAACAACCATGATACCTGTTAATCGACCTTCTACTAATTGCTGGGGATGAAATGGCCCATGTAGTGTTGAGAGAACAGGCGAGTCCTGGACAGCAATTCCTAACCTCTTCTTATTGATTATCCAATCTATATTTGTTGTAAAAAGAGCATTTCTTTTATTCAAAAGATCTTCTACAGTTGATAATTTTTCCAATGACAAATTTGGTGTCTATTGATATGCAAGAGCTCAATTACAATAATACACTTGCAACATTTCGCGATTTCTTCTATTTCCAAAGATGTCTGTGTGACTCTATCATTAAGTTTAAGCTTCTTTCTAATGGTTCTTGAATTCCACCCACCTCTCACCATACCGGTACCCAAGTCCTTAAAGTTTTCTGAAGTCTAAAGTGCCTTTCAGTGAGTAATCCCAATGTTCCTTCCCTACCGTGAAATGCCAGAATCTTTTTTACTTTTATTCGTATGTAGAAGCATCACATTAAGGCAGAAACAGTAAGTTTCTTAACAGTTATTGGTGATGGGAGAATTTGAGAAGATTTGAAATTTCAAGGAAATTGATTACAGATGTTTAGGCCAGTGATGAATAATCAATTTCCAAAATGCCTAAATTCAGTTATTTTACAGAAGAAAAATCTAACTTGAAACTTACAAAATTTAAATTTTAGGTAGTATTTCAGAACTAAAACTGATATATTATAGGTGTACCATATATAAGTGCCCCGTATATTCAATTGGTCATTTGTGCCTATGCATGGAGCTTTGTTCTGCAATCAAGTATCAAGTATGGTAGGTTTGTGGTTTTACTTATTTGAGTGCAACTTGTACATGTCTCTGGTCAGGGTAAATGTTGAGGATATTCATGTTCGTATGTTATTTATTCCTGTATTTTGTGACAGTGTGACTGCTCACTCCCTACATGGTTACTTCCTTTACTCAGTCAGTTGTTTCACTTAATTAGCTGTGTAAACAAAGCACAGTTATTATGATGGTTTTGATCAGTTCTTTAAAAACTTGTTCTTTTGGATCTTGCAAGAAGAATGATGCTTTGGTTAGCAAAATAAACTTGCACTGGATTTTTATTGTTACTTGATCTGATTCTCATGATGCCCAAGCTTTGAGCACTGTAACAGCTTGCCCGTAATGTGTAACCAAGTACTGTCAGCCACACATTGGCAACTGATGTAGCATTAACTTGAAATTGCTTTCCCATACAGGTAATGTTCAATACTGCATTTCATTCAGAATCACTAGAAGAGATGAAAGGTTATGGATTTGATGTTACTGTTAATAGCTTTAATTGGAGGTAAGTTTTGCCTTTTTTCCTGTAAATTTAGTACTAGTTAATAGATGTATTATCAGCAATGAGCTTCTCTGACACAAAAATGCCCATGCTAGTTTGGAGACTCAATCTGCTACTGCTTCAACCTCTCGCAATATTTACTAGCTGCCTCTGTCAGATCTCTTCAAATTTTGCAACTTTTCATAGCCGTGGTTGGCCCATCTCTGTTTTTCTTAATGCCCTGTAGGCATGTCACTTTTGGCCTGCCTTTCTTTAAGGCCCCTGGAACACTAATCTCAAGACTGTATTTTTCCTATCAACATGGCAAAAGTATTGTGGAGAGCCATTGTCCATTGTTTCCAGGATCCAGTTGCCATTTCTCTTTTATCCAGAGCATTTTTAGCATCCTTATTCAAGTCCATGATTGCTTATCCTCTCCCTTTTGGCATTTCTGATTATTTAGCTTTCATATCCAAGGAGTACAGCAGAGAAATTAATGCACTTCATCAAGATTTTAATTTTTGTACTCTGACAACTCACACTTTCCTCTCCATGATTAGCCATGGCAATCTTCCTAATGGCTATCCTTTTCATTCAAGCTTACAAGTCCTTGCTTTCTATGGCTCATAGAAGTCATCAATTGTACACCACCCCTCTCTTTTTATTTCCAGTTTTACATCTCTGATTTCTTTTGCACATCATTTTACTTAGGAAGAGCACAGATATTTCAACTTGACACTATGGCATTGATGTGATTTCCATCAAAGCAGCTACAGAGTGTACGAATCATGTTGTTGCATCAGCATATTAAGATTTTATACATCTTGTTTACTTGAGTAAATACAAGTCACTGTACAAAATGCATTGGTCCCTATTTATTTACATTGTTAATTCACAGGTTCAATTGTATGATATAAGCCAAACAGCCATCAATTTCCATTAGATTATGTTATACTTACTTAGATAGCAAGCTAATATTCATTTGAAACAACCACTGGTGTCAATACTACCCAATTGACTGTTATCAAATACTGAATGTTTACGTAATTTTTAAGCCTCTATAGGGTGAGTAGGGGCCAGTCACATTAGAAATAGAATACTGCTTTCACGCCTGTGAAGATGTAAAGAGCAAGTCATACTTCTCACTGTCTCTCTAGTCTCTCATGCCAAAACACAAAGAATGCTGGCATCTTTACATTTATGGGCTAAATATTCCTCTAAATTAACATATATTGACGTTACATGCACAGATGTCACCCTGTTAACTTAGTCACTCTGTCAAAGCCTTTAGAGAAGATTGTGTGCATTAAATATGCCAACCAATCAGCCAGCAATGGTTGGAGACTAGCAGGGTAACTTTTCATCGTGTTCAGTGCCCCACCCTCTGTGGTGACTTGTAGATGGAACTTGTAGATGTCTCATGTATATAAACATTCCTATGCATTGTTATTGACAACTATGCAATAAAATGAGTTCCACATATATTTACAAAAATATTCTTTGTATGTACTTATATGAGTAGTTATTAAGAGAACATAGAATTAATCAAATGCATCTTCTTGCTAAATCATTCCTGGTGGAATCCCAACATACAACATTTCATTCAGGGAAAGAAATATACATATATGCTTTGCAGATCTTAATATATAGTATTTGATTGTGTTGAACTGAAAATATTGTTAAGTATGTGTATACAAGATCATTTCTTTCACCTCCCCAGATTCTTTCACAGTGGCCAAAAGGCTATGAAAAGAGCGTGAGATGGTAGATAATCATATAGTTTATGAGATTACTGAAACTTGTTTTAGTTATCACTGTTAATAATTTGAGGAGGAGAAATACCTTCTTCATTTCAAAACTTAGCGAGGTAAGGGGTAAGAAATTTGTTTCATTTTGGTAAGCAAGTTTCCAATACACGGTGTAGACATGTTTTGTGACTAAATTACAATAATGATGGTAGCTGGGTTTCTCCTGGGACACTGCTACATACAATATACAAACGTACAATTCAAATCTTGCAACATCTTCTATACCGAATGCTCAGAGTTGAAGACCACAGAAGCCATTGGCATGTGGTGCAAGGTGCTGCGTTTTCAGGAATATCTGTTGACCAATTGGACCCCAGATCCTCATCCACAGGTCTTAGTACAATATTCTGGTTGTGTTTACTGTTCCTTAATATTTTGTTAATCAAAGACCGTTGGATTTTGTGAGCACAGTATTTTCCCGTTTCCATCTTATTACCTGTAGCCATATCAAGAAAGCAAGAGATGCCTATGTTAAAAATTTAAACGGGATCTATCAAAGAAATCTGGACAACGTAAGTTTCGTTGTTTGTTAATTATACGACTTGATAATGTATTTGAACGTATGTAAGGAATCTTTAATCGATTTATGTAGCTTAGCAACACCATGCTGTAAGTAAGACTGATTGATTGACCATTTTGGCAGATATTAGAACAACGGAAGTGATTCATTTGAACTATCAATGGGTGATGGAAACGATGGGATAGCCAACATAGAGCAGGAATCACTCTGTCTTGGCATCGACATGTGTCTTTGTCAAATAGATAGTCTGACTTCCAGCTGTATTTCATTGCATATTTAATATACCGACATCCAGACAGGATGCTCCTACATAGTGTGAAATTGGCCAATTGCATCTCTGAATAGTAAGCAAGTATTGCAGATTTGTGTAGTAAGAGAAATGATGTGACCATGTTGAGGCAAAAAATAAAACTGCACGAAGTGGCGAAAATATTTTGGTAGTTACAAGCTTTCTCGTGTGTCACTTCTCAGAATAAAAAATCATCAGAATTGAGCTTAAGTACAAAAATTGTTTTGCTACTTGGTGCAGTTTCATTTGGCTGTACTATCAACCAACCTTTTAGGTTAAGATGGTATTGTACTAGTGTGATTATTGTTTATTTCCACTATAAGTCACACGTTTCATTCTATTTCTTTCAGTCAAAAGTAGAGGTATTCCGTGGGCATGCGACATTCAACAAAGATGGCACATGCACTGTAGGAGATAATGTACTGAGTGGGAAACATGTACTAATTGCAACCGGTGGTCGTCCAACATTTCCGAAACTTGAAGGTGAGGTCTCTGTTTATAATTTCATCTTGATAAACTGGCATCTATTCATACTTCTTCATCACGAAGGTTTATGTACTCGATAAGCCCACAGTTAAGTTAGACCTTTATTTCTCTATTGATGCTTACCTTTAGCCTGCTATCTTTGTACTTAAACATCTAGTTCTTCCGTTGCCTTTATATTTTGCACATAGGTAGTCGGTCATCTTGGTATTCCCTCATCGCAGTTTTCCGAAGCCCTCTAGTACTCTATCTCTATGAGGCGTAACCTCGTGAATCCGTTATCCTCAATTATAGTAGGGTAGAAGAAAAACTAAAACGTTAGACGGAAATAGAGTATGCTGTAAGCGGAGTTTACCTAGGTTACCTGGTAAAGCGCACAACGTGAATGCGTTTGACGTCCCATTGGAAACACATTTTCTATTTCTCTGCCACCTATTCAAACTTATTGTTTCAATTCCTTTCTGCTCAAAAACGCTTCCCAATCTTCAATGTGCTCTGAACAGAATGATTGGCAGGATGGCAGTCCTTCCATGACCACGTCATATTGCTGAGAGAGGGTGCTCTACGTAATTGTGGAGACTTGGATGTCAATACCGAGCATTGGAGTAATTGGAGCTTATATAACGACTGGAGAAATACAGTATGTTATAAGGGGAGTTTATCTAGCTCATATGTGACAGAGCGCACGCCGCGAATACGAGAGACACATGGTCGTTTTTCATTGGTGACATATTTTTCTGTATTTCTGGTATCTTTTGAAACTTCTCATTCAAATGCATCCTTATGAAAAGTTCTTTATTTTTATCTCATCGACTACGCTTTTCACATACCTTCCAATTCTTGACGGTGCTCACTTTGCCCGTCGAAAGACATCCACGCGGGGACTTTGAGCTCAAACGTTTTGTTAACCTCAAGTTAAGAAAAACTATTCACCACGGCAATGTAAGGAAACCCGAAAGTAGGAAGCTATATCTACAGTCGAAGGCCGAATAGCAGACTAAGGAAATGTCGCACAATCTAATAATACCTTGCACGTTATGTATACGCGTTTGCTAGACAGTTAACACGCATTTTCATTTAAGACCAGCACCATGGCGGCTTGTTGATCTCCCAACTTACGTCTACCGGCCCCTATATACTCCAGTCACTCCCCCAAACCTTCACAAAGGAGCATCGGAATCCATTATATCACCCTCTGCCTCCTGCTTACCGGTTAGTTTCTCTTTGTTCCTTACCTAGGAGTTGAGCATGCCATTTCTAGTGACGGATTTTTCCTGCTTGAGGACCTGCCAAAGTAAGTACTCCCATCATAATCTAGATTTGGTCATGTTGGTAAGATAAGGTGACAGCCTTTGGCATCATATTAAGTCTCGGTGTCATTTGAAGAGAACTTAATACATCTGTCTTGGTTTCATTTTGATGTCGTGGCGTCGAATGCCAATTCCTGCTTTTGCATAATTTTAGGCGACGAAGAAGCTTCCAAGCAAGTTTTAAATTAACTCAACCCAAATTTCTTTAAGAAGATGACGAAGTATTATTGACAGATTTTGATGTGTGAGCTACCTAGCACAGTATCGTTTGTATTACGTTCTTTATAAGCACCAAGAGAAAGCAAAACTGCTCAGATTGAGACTCGTGCCAAGGAAAGTTTAAGATATTTATTTTGTAAGACCTCATTGTATACGCCTAACGCGAGGAATAAAACAATATTGGGTTTTATGTAGCATTGCGTCAATACATGCTATTTCATTTTTAGTACAACTTATTCATAGTGAAGTATACTTCAGTTCAATATGGATGAGCAGATCGTAGTTTTTTTCCAGACAGCGATAATGAACGAATTTTCTTTTGCACAATAGAAAAGCGGTTGTGGTTGGTGCTGGTTACATCGCAGTAGAATTATCTGGAATTTTGGCAACATTAGGATCAGAAGTACATTTACTGATAAGACATCATCAAGTATGTATTTCATTTTCAAACGAGTCTGTTATTAACGGATGTTCGTCTCACAGTAAAACAATTGCTGGTAATCATAATCGATAAAGTTGACAATGTGCTAATACCTCATACCATGTGACGTGATATGAACGCTTTATCAAGGCAGCGTGAAGAGAGAGGAAAGTGATGATGGTGATGATGATGACGATGATGATGATGATGATGATGATGATGATGGTGATGATTATGAGTATCCTGATAACTATGATGGTGATGGTGGTGATGATGATAATGATGCTGATAATGACGAGTATAATGATGATGATGATGATGATGATGATGATGATGATGATAATGATGTTGATGATGAGTATCATGGTAATGATCATGATGATGATGATGATGATGGTGATGATGGTGGTGATGATGATGATGATGATGATGATGATAATGATAATGATAATGAGTATGGTGACGACCGAGACAATGCCGACGCTGGTTAACAAAAGCAGGAGGAGAAGTGTGAAGAATAATAAAATTGAGGATTTGGAGGCAAATTCTTACACGGGCTGCACATTCTAGTTATCATCCATGATAACTGCCATTCTTAACTTTCATTAGCTTCCATCTAGATCTGCCCATGTTTTGGTGTTCGTTGTAGTCATTTTAAAAAGCACAGTCCATTTACCCTTCTCAATAAATGCCGACTCGTCTTTCTCTACTCTAGGCCCTTCGAAACTTTGATTCTATGTTAAGTGAAATGGTTACAAAATCACTGGAGGATTCAAAAAATCTCACTTTACATAAATTTTCCCAGGTATGTAACGGTTTCCGTAGGCATTAAGATAGAAGGTATCTAATACTATTACAGCGTTCAGAGGATTGCTACGTCTGTAGCACTGTCGCTATTTTTTCCTGGTCTATTGTATATGAAGTTAGATTTTACATCCACTGTTGTAATTTGCCACTCTGTTTTGTCAAAGCCCAAATGCAAGAAGTTTGATCCTTATGAACGTAGAGTTTGTGGCTTTGCGTTTGCCGTTTACACTAAATTGATGAAATGTCGCAATGCGATGAAAAGTCCAGAAATGGTAAGCAAATGTTCTGGAGATAAACGGTATGAAATGGTCAGGGCGAGATAGATTAAAAAGGATGGCAAGGACTATTTTGTGCAGCGGAAGAGAAGAGAAGGACACCAATGGTGTATGAGCTATACCTGGCAATTAGGAATTGAAATCCATTCCGATCCTACCAGCAGCCATTGTATAATTCCAGTTAGACTTACTACACAACTAGCAATAGTGACAATCATACATACACCCACTGTTCTCTAAAAAAATACTGGATCGAGCATTTGCCGTTTCAAAGCGAGGTTAGTTATTTTAGTCCCCATCAAGCAAAGTTTATAAACCATGTTACATAAGATAGGGACCTTCCCGCGCTATGTTAACTGCTGGGGACTAGTATTCCTGACCACAGTTTTTCACTGTTGGTCAAAGGAGATAGGTGCGAAACTATCAAGGAAGTTTAAGATCGACATCTCAAATATGTAGAGAGGTATAACGTTACCCTCTTGGCCAGGAAAGGGCTTCTCTATTATTCTTCTGACCCTTCTAAAGGAAGCAATTGATAAAAAGATCAAATACGAAACGGCTTCTTATCGTGAAAACAGGTCTTGCTGCAAACAATACGTACCATCCTTGAACAAGCGCAACCTCATATACGCCTGAAACGTGCCAAGGCTATATTATGAACATGACGTTATAGTGTTGGTGGACCAGTAGAGCTTGAGGCGTAGCTACGGACTACTGCAATCAGATTTTGCCTGAACAGTGTGCATTGCTGAAGTTTAAAGCGAAGGAGTGGTAGTTCTAAGTTTCTTCATGGTAGTTACTTGGTGTAAGCATTAACGAACAAGACCTTGCGCAAAATTTGTCCGTACTTTGACAAAATATGCAAATTGCTCTCTATAAATAATAACAGTGAGTAAGGACGCCTATTATAAGATAACGTGTGGCCATTGCACCCAAGATTAAGATACCGGTTTTTATCATAATGTTCAAATACTAGTTGCGCGTTCTTTTTTATGTCTGTCTACTGATAAAGTTTTCCTATCATCTTTTCTTTCGCTCCAGCCAAAAAGAATTGTCAAAGACAATGCAAGTGGAAAACTGACGCTCTATGGCGAGCAAAAACCGGATGCCGGCGGCAACCCAGGACCACTGGAAATAAGTGATGCGGACTGTGTCTTGTTAGCTATTGGCCGGGCCCCTAATTCGGATTTGGGGCTTGAACAGTTGGTATGATAATTCAAATATGGTGTTATGGGCGTCATCATAACGTAGGGCGTGTTGTTGAAGAGGGAAGGGAGGGCAAATTGGTGTGGCATAGGGTAGACCTCTTTTGACACCATGCGACTCCGAAGAAACCCATTCAGATGTGCAGACAGTCTACTGTATAGGACCACAACCCTCTTGTTTAGACCAGCTGGTATTTAGTAGAGCGTCAATACAACGAAAAGTAATTCAAAGTAGGCCAAATGACGGTTCTTAGTAGTTGGCAGTTTCTGATTACTGGAACATCCAAGCTGCTGTTCTGTTAATTGTCTAACGAACTTTGAATAAACTTCTGAATTTCAAAAGTAGTAACACTTCAGCACTCGTAACATTACGCTTAGGTGGGACTATGGTGCTAAGGATACTAAGGTGTCAGAAAGAAGATCATCGATATTGTTATAAAAAAATAGGATACAGTGCTAACATGTGACAAGACTGTTAGTAAGTAATTCTTGAAAATAGAAGGGACACCACAAAAGAAGAAGATTGGAAATTAGGGTCCTCTGAATAAGAGTCTTAACCTACATTTTCCGTCAGCTTCAGACCCAGTTTCTCAGACCATGATTGCTTTCATTCAGCGGTGTATATATACGCTGAAAGTGCACTTCGTTTATACTGAAGCGATACGATTTGTCTCGTTATATTATACTACAAATCACAGTTGCGAATTCGTTTTAAATAACAATTTCTGATATTCCGTTTTGTAATATGACCATTCGTTCGTTTCAGGGAGTGCAAATTGATTCCAGAGGGAACATCTTGGTTGATGAGGTAATATTTTGATTGATGTGAAATACTTATCGTTCTCAATGCTCATAAGAAGATACAAGGAGAATACTTACCTCGTAACTATCTATGCTCGACATGATTAACTTCACTTTCGTGTCCATGTTATATTTTTCTCAAAACCTGTCTGAAAAATAGTATCTTCAATTCTTCGGTAGCTTTCTCATGAAAAGGGAGGAAATCTTTCTTACTCTTTTTTATGCGGGTAAAAGAAAAGTGACCTTTACCGACATCTTATACAAGTTCCGTTGGGTATTGAAACAATATTTCGTAGAGATTGTGAGAGGACGTGCCTCTTACCTGAAAAAGACAGTTTTGAGAGATAGACAGGTGGCAGATGCAAAGACGACCGTATTGCAGCTCCTTAAAACGTCCATTTACCTCGACTACGCCGCGTCATACAATGACCCCTTCTTGTCCAGTCAATTTTTATGAAGGTGGAAAGACAAACCCTCTTGTTCTTTAATCACTAATGTTGATATTGTAAGCATAGAGGGGATTGAGTGACCTTGTCCCAAGCTCACTATTCGCGAGATTCACACTTCCCATTTTTATTTTATGCATCGCGTCCTTACCGGGGCATCCAGACTTCTTTCAATTTAATAACATGGTACTTGTGAACCAATGAATCACGCAGGCCGAGATATAGCAGTCACATTATAAAGTAAGGGGAAATGTGCACAGATAGGGGAACTCGTCTTCAGTAAGAAAACGGGAAATACCTCCCCCCTCCCCCCCCCTCGGATAATAAAGAAACATACACTACTGTATGGCTGTTGCTTATAGCGTTTCTCGTCAGAGTCTTATGCCCACTTCTAACGTAGGAAATGATTTAACTGTGCAAGTTATTACATCCAGTGTTCAATGTCCAATGTGCTTTCGTTCAAGAAAGCAAGCATAAGGGTTCCCTAACAGAAAGGTGTTAGTTAAATAGGGCCATGCAATATACATCATTGCAGTTCGTCGCGCCACATCATCTTAGAATTTTCCAAACATAGCCAAATGCTTCATCAACGAGTCTTTACACCCACACCTGTTCCAGTAACTAATGTTTGTGAGCCTTTCCATTACCTTCGCATGTTCTGCCATTTTTCAACCTTGGCCCATGTGTGCAATACTGGTCCAAATATAGACTTTATGAGGGACTTGTTTACAGGTTCTATGTAGACCGGATTTCCAACTCTACTCGTGATAGCAAAAGGTTTCTAACAGCGTCAGATGGAGAAGTGAAAAATATGTTATTACGGGATGAATCACAAGTAATATCCTAAGAGAACAAATCGTACATTGTGAAGTCACATCCGCCCAATAAGTTCAAGTGATTAAAAGGATTTGGAGACAGAAAGAAGTAAAGTGTGAATCTGTACTTTTTGATACCAAAAGAACAAAAATACGTGGTTGAGGCATTAGGAGTCTTCCCCTAAAGATTCTCAGCCTAGGTTTTTTGTTAATTGCCCTGGTGTGTAATTTTAGAACTGCCGTACGTCCTATGGTTTATCGATACATATAAGTACCCCTCCCTCTACCCTCTTTCTACTTTTTTATAGTATCAAAACACTCACGCAAAGAATATTTACGCTCTTGGAGATGTTTGTGGGAAGGCTTTGCTAACACCAGGTTAGTGGCTCATTTATGTGTTTCTAATCTTTGTGAAAGTATATTTTTTAAAACAACATGAAGTACAACTGTAGGTTACATGGCAGATGTTTCCGTAATTATATATATGAAATGACACTGATGAAACTAATAGCGAAACGAAAAATTAGGTTGCTGGTGGTAGTGAGAATTCGGGATCGGCTTCCCGGATTGTCGACTTTATTATTGCACTATTTGATGCAATGGTAGGGTCTTCGTTTTTGGTGTGGGAGATCCTGGGTTCGATCCCCAGGATCATACCGTTGTACCAGCAAAGTAACGACACTGCCTTATAAGATATTATTTTTTATTGTCATCTCCCTATCAACTTATTACTTACTCATAATTTGTGAGATTCAGTTTTGCAGGTTCAACTCGATGTAAAGGAGTCTCATTTCTATTGCATTTTTCTTTCTTTTAAGTGTGTATCAGTAGAACTAGGAAAGTACACCTACAAAACTTTTAAAGATAACAATTTTAGAAACGGACGACAATGTTGTGGTAAGATGTTGTGGTAAGATCAAAGCGTTGATAGTTCGCTATGGAGACGGTTATGTTCTATTTTCCAATTGTGCCAACGTATAGAAAGCGTAAGGAGGTAGTAAGGATCCACCTCTTATTTTCTTTTTATATACAATTCCTAGAAAATTTAATACTTTTGGTGTCCCCTTTTCTCTTGTATTATAGTTGCAATTGCAGCTGGAAGACGGCTTGCCCATCGCATCTTTAATAACGAGGCCTCTCTCAAACTGAGTTATGATAACATTCCAACGGTGGTATTCAGCCATCCTCCAATGGGCACTATTGGATACACGGAGGGTAAGAGAGTTATTTTGCGTATTTAAGTTTTACAGCTCGATATGGAAGTAGCCGTGAAGTTACCCAACCCGTAAGAAGAGGAGATGATGGCCTCAAAGTGGAAGAAAAACGAACATTAAAACAGGCAATAGGAGGGGACAAACAGACTAGACGGAACAAACCTTTTAAAATATTGAAATGGGGCGCTTCCGAAAATGTTATCCTAATTTCCTACCGTCTTTCCATCCTCAGTAATATAATGTTTAGGTACGGAAGTTAGCACAAACGAAAATGTTGTACAGAAGAAAATCATGTCTCCTGTGAATCCACATAACCCTTCTGGTCAAAGTCACTTTGCTTTAGGGCTTGAATCTGCTATTACCGTAGAAAGGATGCTAAATGTGAGTTAAAGGCCACCCGTTGGTGACAATTTATCATAAAGGATATTGGGTGAATGGTATGACTGCCTGCTTACTATCTTTCATTCTGTATCTTTAATTTTTCCTGCGTCAACCGTAACGACACAATTTGCTTTTGATAATTTTGTCTTTTTTTTTGTTTTCATTTAGCTGAAGCTAAAGCTAAATTCGGAGAGGATAAAATAAAGATTTATACGTCCAAGTTCACGAATATGATGTATGCAGTTACTGATCATAAACCGAAGACAGGGATGAAACTGATCTGTTTGCTACCTGAAGAAAAAGTGAGCAATTAGTGTGAATTTTGCTTTGCTTTCTCTTGTTGGTACCCACTTTAGCAAACAACGTGTGGTCATTTTTTCCTTGTATTGATAATCAAGTATCAATTGGATATTAAGTAGAGCGAGAGCTTAACAAGGATTGAACCAAGCAGCTTTATATCTACTGGGCATTTTTTGTTGTCAACTGTGTTAACTAGCCCCAGGCGGTAGCACTTACCGTAGCTGTGATCACTATCGTTTTCCTCGATAACCACAATGGCATCCTCTAGAACTCCAGGTTCTCTCCATATTTGTTCGTAGATTATTTAAATTTTCTAGTTTTACAGACCGTGGTTAGGGTATCCGTGCAATAGTTGTACCAGGATGGTTAATGAGTACATAGTGATAAATCATTCGTTTTACTATGTACGACTCCTGTAATAATCCAAACTCAAGTCTTATTCCACAACACTTCCTATTCCACAACGTAAGTATTCTTCAAGATTCCATTACCCCATCTAATCAACCGGTGTCCATAGGAAAATGGCAATCCAACGGCGCAGAGCCTCAAAAGATGATATAAGGCTTTTGGATTAAATAACTAGCCCTTGCTTTAGACTATCAAGCTCTGAAAAAAAGTTGTGGTATCGGAGGTGGGGTCATTGTTTTGGTGTCGAGAAATTTTTCATGCTTTAAGGATAAAATGGTGATAATCATCGAGATAAGAAAATTGAGGCAATCTGCGTTGTATGAGCTTCATGACTACGTGTGTAGTGCGCTGAAAGTCTTGCATGTTTAAGCGCAATCGTTGCTAATGGTATCTCAACTCAATTTACTAGACACAAACCCAGGTCTCTAGATTATAAAGCAGCTGCTTTCCATCCCAGTCCCTCGAATGTTAACTATGTCTACAGCATAATGGGTCCTCCCGTGGTCAAATCACATGGCGCAGAGAGGCTGGCCTCCAAAACTATATAGAGTAGATGTCGGTGTTCTCCGATGAAGTTTGGGAGCTAATGTGGTAACTAGAGATCTAGATCATGATGGCAGCTGGACTGTCCTAGCTCACTTGGCAAAGCACACGCCGTGAATGTGTGGGTCACGGGTTCGAATCCCGTTGGCTACATACATTTCTATTTCTTTGGTATCTATTAAAAATGATAAATTTAAGTCGTCTATGTGTCTTGTTTCAAATGAACCTACAGTCTACGAAAAACATCTGAGGCAGTTACTGTCCTTACAAGTTGTCATGTTACTAACTTAATAATCGTCCCTTACTACAGGTAATTGGGCTCCATATCATCGGATTGGCAGCTGATGAAATGCTACAAGGTTTTGCAGTTGCGGTCAAAATGGGAGCGACAAAGAAGGATTTTGATAACACCGTGGCCATCCATCCTACTGCGGGAGAAGAGCTTGTTACTTTAAGATAAATATGACTTGTACACATACAAAGAGTAAGACAGAAAGGACGATGGACTTTATTCGAGATTAATGGAACACTTGATCTGCCTCCATCCATTTACTGAAAACGTCACTAATCTTTGCTAAGAAAAAGCGGCAACATGGGTCAAAGTAGGAAGCCATGCAGGAATAAATATAAATAGAAAATATGCTCTTTTGAGATTTCCAACCCATCAAGTGTATACAAGGATGCTCTAAGTTTAAACTCATTTAGAAGCCTTAATTTTGTGAGGCTGATTTTCAGAGTCTCTATTTTGATCAGCTTTCCCAAAGCTGGTCTTAAGCGGGTCTGATATACACATTTGCACTTGTACTGTTTAATTTTAATGTAGTAAGTACTTACGTTTTTCTATGTATATATGCAGGGAATATAATAATTTGGTTGCCTTTTATTTACCGTTTCTTCTTCTCCACTTTTTAACTGGCCGTGATTTCATTTTAAATGTTTTGTAGCTGCAACAGTGGTCGTCCGTAGATTGCATTATTTTACTTTGACTTTCATTCAAGAGGTCATTGAATAGAAGTAGCAATTGTTAGTACGCTTCTTATTGAATGTGACGTCCTACTCAATGGACTAATGACTACTTGCGTACTTGGTGACCTACACGTGGAAAGCCACGTCTGTCCACGATCTACGCCTAGTCCACATGGTTCCAAGTTCCTCCTGCGTCACAGCACTAGTGTTTTGTTTAAGAATGTCAATGTAACCCAATGTAGACTTCGACTGGACCTGCGTCCATTTGGTAGCTCCCAAAGTTTGAGTCGCTAAGCACGTAGCTTACAGTTACGATCTTCCAGCTGCATTTTCTGCTGCTATCTTGTACCACATTGAGATAACCATCAATAGAGGTTTATTTTTGAATAAAGCAATCACCATATGAGGTAATTATCTACCTTTAGCCTTCATCGACCTTTTCTGCATAATAGTATTGGGCTGTTCACACCGATAAACCTAGGTTGGTTTAATTTCGCATCAGAAACGAAGCTGGCCTTAGCTTTCGTAATCAGGAGTAACGTTTAAGCTGTCAAGTCAAGGTGCTCTACTGATCTCATACTTTCGAAACATAGGTATGCCTCTCTTTGAGCAACTTCCTGTTAAATCTAAACTGTTTATCATCATATCATCGTAGGTCACTGACACTCTGGACGGCATGATTAAACTGAACTTTCTGAGATTGTCATCGTCTGATTCATACCCGTGTTAACACTTTGTTGTGATAGCTGCCGACTTTGTGTATTTTTCCAACCTGTAAAATAGTTGTTGCTGTTATCAGCTGATGTAATCGGCGAAAATGTATGAAAGATGCAACTTTTTTTGGTTTTGTGCTGGCAAAAAGATACAGAGAGAGTAGCATGGAACTTGTCAATCGAGAAGTTTGCTGTCGAGTCTGAAATATTCCGCATGTACGTACATTTCATACGTTCAGAAACTGGTTCATTATTAAGAGCTCGCCCCTAAGATCACCAAGAGAGGTACTGAGTTAAAGCAGCATTTGAAAACATAGGGGTTTTTTTCGGAGACGGTGCAATAGATTTTAGACCTTATTTACAAATTGGTTGTAGTTGTTGCGGATTGCCAGACTTTGCCAGTAGTGGGAAAGCACGGAGACCATTTCACGTTATTTGAGTGGAAAATCACATGTTGCGTGATACAGTATTTTTCGAAGAATAACTCGGTGATATATAAATATGATAATCTATCTAATAAGTTTCCACAGTTCTTCTTGAAGGTGTAAATATTCATGGTGGAGTGCTGAGATAAGGTGCCTTTTTTCCTTCACCCTGTTCAAGGCCGAAGCCACTACTAGGAATGAGGTTACTTTTCCCTTCCGGATGACAATCCTTGTCAATTCATTCTTGCAGAGCCCTCTCTGTCTCTCTCGAACATAGTTTCCACTTCACGAGAGCAGATGACAGAGCACACTACCTCCGGGATCTTGGCAGTCAAGCTCAGGCTTCGAATTCACGACCCTCGCTCTGTGAGTATGACACTCAGCCACTATGCCACTACTTGAGCCTTCAGTGTGTTTGAGACTGAGTTGTAATCTCACTTCGTGTGTTCGAGTTGGTCGTCGTAACACTGAGTAATCAAAGTGATTTGATATGAACAGCATTGTCCGATACGTGAACATATTCGATATCGAAGTTACTCGGCTGTAAAAGTGATACAAACATTTCCGATACACTTCGGGTGCTGTGTCAACGCTTTAGTTGAAGTGAATTTGGGTTTGGCATCATCTCTCTCGGAATGGTGTAAAATGCAATTTTCATGTCCATTGCTATGATAATCTAGAAAATGAACATACGAGTAGCTGTCCAGTGCCATAGAAACGCGATTTGAATTATTCCATTAGCTTTTTATTAAGGACAATTTGATTGCAGGTTTCTATCTCTTCATGTTACTTTGATCAGATCAGATCACAATCTTTACGTTAAATGTTATGCTCCATCTTCCTTTTTCGGTGTGATGTACTTCCCATCCGCTGCTTTCATGATTGTAATTGTCTCAAGGAACTTCGTACGTTGGAGTGGCATGAGTGGACTTGAAAAAAATGATGATGAGAAAACCTTTTACACAATAACAATTAAAATATAAATATGCAGAACCAACAGGTTGACCTATCTATTCCCCTCCTTAAAGAGGCTGTATTTTAGCAACTGTTTCTTGGGTGCCACAGGTGTAGCACCTCATATAATGCATGAACAGGACTCACCCCTTATTATTCTCCCCCCCTCTCCGTATCAGGTTATAAGAAAGTAATAAGAATGCACAACAGTTCTTTCAGGTCCTCTATAGATTTCCTCCATCATCTAAATCGTGGGAGGTAAATAACCATGCCCATTCTCCATAGTTAGTGTAGCCTCTCTTTTTTGTTATCACCAGACGAAGTTTGGGTTACCGAGGTTGCATTCGTAAAAGACCCCCCTCTCTCTCATGTACATTTCTCTGTTTTGTTCATAATCAGTGTCACATTATATAGAATTTGAGAGTATCAACAAACGCATGGTTGATCCTCGCGTGGATGTTTTGCACAAATCGTAATTTCAAAGGTAGTTTAATACCGTGGTTTTCAACACTTATTCTGTGGCGTACAATGGTGGTATGAAATATATATGAGAACGCAGGTTACTTCGGGACAATATCTATTTTCAGTCAGAAGACTTTTGTGTGTGGAATCGTTGGTACAAGGATTTGTGGAAGCT
>JAAAKL020002298.1:0-22752 GCA_010016065.2 Carybdea cf. marsupialis auct. non (Linnaeus, 1758) | reverse complement strand
GACCGAAGGAGAAAAGGAAGACTGTTTTCCTAAATTAGTGATTAATTTCAATGCCTATGTAGTACTCGTTCCAGTCACTATTGTCCGTAGTTATTGTCCGTAGATGCTGTCGCTTGGTATACAACTGCTTTGGTTAGACATTTCCCTCAAGGGGGCAGTCATCCCTAACCCTGCAGTTGCATTGTGCTGTCTGCAGGAATTGCTCTGCTTGTCTGTTCTATGTCGATACCGTTGCGTTGTGCCCGTTGGTGATACTATAAATGTAGCTAACCTTAACGGTGCTCCTGTTAAATATTTTGTGTAATG
The DNA here is from genome assembly GCA_010016065.2 of Carybdea cf. marsupialis auct. non (Linnaeus, 1758). Taxonomy (NCBI): domain Eukaryota; kingdom Metazoa; phylum Cnidaria; class Cubozoa; order Carybdeida; family Carybdeidae; genus Carybdea; species Carybdea cf. marsupialis auct. non (Linnaeus, 1758). The sequence continues at coordinate 22,446 of JAAAKL020002298.1, read as the reverse complement.
TCGACGTTTTGGGGAAGTGCTTATCTACTGGTTTCAGAAAAGTTTTTGCAATATTCGTCAGTACAGTCTTGCTGTAGGTAGGTAAACCTTGGTGCGTTGTATGGTTCGTAGGGACAGTATCGTCCAGTCATAAGGTCAAAAGTACCGTCTTAGTAGTGAGACGAAGTGGTTTGGATGTGACAGGTATCATCAAGCCGAAGTCTTAGAAGAGATTAATAGTGTTGTTCTTCTTTCTGTCTGCCAAACTCCCACTGATTTTTTTAATAGGACTAACCCATCATCTCGGGAAAGGCCAATGGAGCCCTACCCGAAATCCAAGATAACTTATACAACATGATTGAACCTACTAGCTCACACATTTCAGTCCCATCAAAACTTCCAACTACCAGTGGGAGGTTGACAGACAAAAAGAGAAAGGACAGAAAGGAAATTATTAAGCTTTTACAGGAACTTGGTCTAATAATTACTGTCACAGCTAAAGTTACAACTACAAACTACTTGGACGTAGCTTTGACCTTTCCACTTAACGGTACTAACCTTACCGCAAACCAAAGGCTTTCAACAACCTTGCCGCAGTGTACGAACACGTTTTACACACACACGAATTCAAACTTGAATACAGCAATGAAAACAAAACTGACACGATGCTACAGAACAGAAGAAGAAAATGGAATGTCATGTAGTTTAACCCCCCTACCAGCAAGACGGTAAAAAGAAACAGGGCAAAGACATTACTCAGAACAATCGAAAGACATCCTCCCCCATCTCATCTACCCTACATAAGATATTTAACATCAACGCAGTCAAGGTACGTTACAGCTGCAACAATAACAACAAAAACGTCGTCAACAGACACAGCACAACACCACTGAATAAGCATAGACAAAACAAAACGGCACAACAGACAAGACTCTGCAACTGTACAGTAAAGAAACTGTATCCTGAATGGATCTGACCGAGGGAATGCTTACCAGGTAACCACAAAAGCAAACAACAGTGACATTGACGCTCGTTTAAGGACAGGTGTCGAAACCACATTAAGTCTTTCAACCACCGACGATATGAAACAGAAACTGAACCTTCGAAATACATCTGGAACTTAAAGACAAAGACGATAATCAATGACATGCAATAGACTGTTTTAAATAAGGTTAGAACATATCCAGGTGGCAGGGATCGATGTCCTCTATGTTTATAACAGAAGTCGTTTTGTTTAAACTGACCAGCAGATTGGAGCTTTGGCCCCATACTAATTATGCACAGAAGAGTATTATGTAATTTTTGCTGTTAATAGGGTTTCTCTACAGACCAACGCTCCTTGGTACTTAGAGATAGCTACCATTAATTAACTTTAGACATGCTTAACTAGTATGAAATATAAGTTTTCTATTTCCGGGATCCTCTTTAAAACCAAGTTTATATGTTGTGTTGCTTTCGTTTTCATTTTGCAGTTTTCCTTTCATCTCGCCATGCTATATAAGCTAAATAACTTGACATGGGGCAAGGAGGGAAATTAAAATATCACGCAATTACATGGCAGGGAACTGTATTCAGTCTTTTTCAAACCTAATTTTACACTTGATTATAAAAAAGTTGGTTTTGCAAAACGTTAGAGATTGGCATAGCCTCGAATTTCCTCTGGATAGCCGGAAATTCATTTATTAATTAATATCGTCAATGACGGAATTTACTACTTTCGAAAACGCTTATGAAGTTTGAGATCTTACAGATGACTGGAGTATGCTCGTTCAAAGATCAGTTGTAACAAAAAAACTAATGACTCACTTTCATTTAGATCAAGAATTAATTAATAAGAAAACGTGTAGGTTGCCCCTATGGCACTTAGGCGTGCAGAAAAAGGAAGGTTTTCTGAAAGAGTTGGTGCAAAAACACTGTTGGAAGTCATTAGAAACAACCTAGAAAAAACAAATTACCTTGATAATCCAAGGACTTTGTATACTGAAAATAAAGTCCATTAGAAATGTCCTCTTCAATGATCAATCGATTTGCTTCAATAACTGAAGAAAAAACCTCCCTGGGAACATATTCTTATTCCAGGTAGATATTACAGGTGGAAAGAAATAAAGTGAGAAGTAAACAGAGAGAGAAGATGGAGGAATTTAGGGCATTGGCCACTTACGACTTCTTCTGCCTATCATTTTATTGCATATGTCGTATACAAATATTTAGCTTCGCCAAAATAAATAACACTATAATAGACTAACTAATAAAAAGACATTAATTTCACATACCTATAGCTCTAAGATATACTATAATATGACATTGAAAAGGACTTAGTCAAGCTAAGGTAGAATATATGTTATCGTGACACACAATTCAACACAATGACGTTTTTCGATTATTCAACAATGGACATCTAAGTAAGGTAGGTGTTACCAACTGACAAGAGCATCTATATCTATTCTGCTAGAAAATTAAAGAACTTAATGTCTACTCGGAAGCTTCAAAGCAAACAAGTTGTAAAACATGGTACATTATGTGTCGTATCTAATCTTTAAGGAAGCTGATATACACTATCAAACCTATTCCACAGGGCCTTTAATACGCAGGCGCTCTCCTCCAAAAAGCAGACGCCATTCAACGCCTATAATTTTTTCTTCATTGATATAATCTGTAGCTTAAATAGCCATTATCTGCACGTGGAATTCAAAACCAAAGCAAAGGCATGCGTTCACTGTACAGTGACAGCGAAATATTGCAGATAGCTCTTAGAAAATATCAAAAGATCCTCAGCAATTGGTGCAGATTATACTATGTTAACTATTTGATTTCAATGTGTTTGCGTTAGTTTCGGTATGTATATTCTAGAGAGCAAAATGTCGAAAAATCTCCTCCAGCCAAATTTGGTATTTACAATATTACCATACAGTGTCTTCAATAGACACGATCACTTCATATTCCGAAAGAAATCCCATGATAAAGCTTGCCCTTGATTAGTTTCTTGTATGATAATAGTACAAAGGAATCAAACATTTTTATGAACGTGATGCTTCTTGTGAGAATGATGCCGTTCTGTTTTGCTTCTTTTCTTTCCACTTGGGTTGCAGCATGATGATGAACATTGAGGAGCACACTGTTGTGAACACGAAGGATATTGTGGGCAGGAGCTTGAAGTACTTGCTTGCATTGGGGCTGCTGAAGCTACAGATGGAGCGGCCATAGGAGCGACAGGAGGAGGAGGGGCATATGACATCGTAGCTATGGGCACAGCATACTGTTGTTGAGCCTGCATGCTGGAAGATGTGCAGCAGTCTGCATTGCACTCAGGGTAGCATTCAGTATTGCATCCAGTTGGACATACCCCTTGCCAAACAGTTGGCGACGTTACTCTTCCAAGACCTGCAGAACAATGAGAATTGATTTACATCATTTAAATTAACAAATGAACATTTCCTTCTAGTATAAGACAACAATTTTGCTTAGGTTTGCAATTCCTGTAATTGGTATAAACGTTTTTGAGCTGCAACTTCATAATAATTAAAAGGACGTCACAAATGCAGTCATAAATACCATGAAAAAGAAGATATTTCGGCAAAATAATTTTGAAGCTTGAATTTTGAAAAACCAACTTTTTTACAGACAAAATACTGATATCCTCTCAGAAAACGTTCGGGGTAGTTAATACTAGCCATCTAATTGGTTGAAGATTTTACCAGGTAAATATCATAAACATTGCTATAACTGTTTGTTTCCTGAAATTCCATATGAATTTACTGAATGTTATCATGCATATGCATTAAATATTTAAGATTTAACTTGATCTACTTTAAATAAACTGTTGGTTGTACAAAAACCAAGTATAGACCTTAAGAGACAACTCTACTTTCTATTCGACAGGCAAAAATTACTTTACAGCACCTTTGAAGTGAAATTGAACTATGCATCAATCATGTTTTAAGGGAATATGACAACCACTTGCGATAATATTTGTATTATTTTCCGAAAGCACGATGATTAATGTTCATCTGCAACCGAAGGTCCAAACACCCTTCAATTCCTTACCCAACATAATTATTCCTGATCATTGTTTGGTCATCTGCTTTTTGCACTTTTCAAGTAACAAACTAAACTAAACTATGAAAAACAGGAGGCAGTTATCTTTTCCTTGTTTGATGAAATACCGAAGAAGCCTGGCATGAGATGTAATTGAAAAGACAGAAACTTTCGAAATTTCAATGACTGGCCTACATTTATGTTAAATACAAGAGCTGGTTTTTAAATGATACCTGAAGGTACACTGTCAGGAGTTAGCAGGATAGAAGATATTTATTTTTGGTGCAATAAACATGAATATAAAAATGATTTCTAAAACATTAATTGCTGAAAAAGCTAAAATATAGAAGAATTACGAGGTATACCTTACAACTATTTAAAGCAGGAGTTTCAATTTTACAATGGTACTGCTGTAAATGTAACTTTAGGTCCTCACTGTGCTCTTAGCGTATCCAAATTGGGTAGTTGAGTTACACCCAGCATCTTGCAAGTATATTGGTGCAATGCATGGTCATTTTCTGTAACATGTTTTGGGTGTATGAGCAACGCTAGCTTTGAAGCTTTATATCAGACAGTAAGTGACTAGAGAAGAAGTATACGAAATCTGCTACCACCAAAATTTACCATTTCTAAGTATGTCTCTTACATCGTCAAGTAAAATAGAAAGATAAGAGGCAGACCGTGGCAAAACTGTTTGTTAGAGACTGAGCATCAAAGAAATGTAGCAATGTCAATTAAAGTGAAACGACTGCAACAATTAAAGATCGGAAGATTGGCCTTGCGCACTCCTAAATCGACAAGGTACAGCAAGGTAAATTAAAATTATCACTTTCACTCTCATTTGATCGTTGGTTGACATGACGTGCTGTATAGCAATTTCTTCAGCTCTTGTTATTTTGTAATTGCACGCAAAGATCATTTTAGCTTAAAGTTTACTATAATATTCCCCTATTTTTCACTAATACATGTGTTTGGGGAGAGTTTCTAGGGGAAACGGTAGCTGGCATGGATGAATCTTAACAGGTAGTTGTCGACGAACGTTTGTATATGGACTTCGATTTGTTGGTGCTATGTATCTCAGTTTGGATATTTGAGTTGCGTTTGCGGTTTTTTGTCATGCCTTGATATTCCAAATGAGATTTTAATGAAGTAAATCAGGAAACAGTCGTCTATCTATCAACAGTACAGAATTTAACAATCACTGGCTTCAGTTTCTTTGGAAATTGGGCTCTCATGATGTCCCACGTAAAAAGTCTAATTCAATTTCAAATTTATTCAACAACAATTACATTTGTTCGTCAACTTCTTACATAAGAAGACAATCAAAATTTACGATTGTAATTGCAAGAGTAATTCAAAACCCCACTACAGCTACGTCATAAGAAAGGTCATTCGTTATGGTCAGCTACAACAATTTAAAGTATCAAGCATGCAAAAAAAGAGTTTCAAGAATTACTTTTCTTAAGCTGCATTTAGTAATCCTCTTGGAGATCGAGGCATTTCAATACCTAATTTCGCACCAATTCTTATGAATGAATATTTTTGGATTCAACCAGAAATTACTTGATGTTGAAGACTGCGTACTATAACAACGAATACCTGACGTATGATAAACAAACTTTGAATATTTATTAGTGTCATCTATTACTACCTCGTGATGATAAAGAAGTAGTGCATCTATCATGTTTATCTAACATTAACATTTAAGCAGATTTCATTTCAAGATATGTCCCTAGAAATTGCAAAATATGGAGTTAATTATACATACTAAGGAGCACATTAAGGGGAAAATGGTTCAATTGAGACATGATGCTAGTAGTTTAGGCTATTCTATTTACTACATGGTTAACATGTGTACATAATAGGATTTTCTTGATTGCAGTGCCTAGATATTTATTATCATGTCCATAGAGCTGACGAGTACTCCGGTATTTGTAACAGTCAAAAATGTCCTTTTCTTGATCAAAGGAATGTTGATGCTAATGATGAGAAAATGACTTTTTGTGTTTGTCGTGTTTCCATACACATAGCTGCGAACCAAATGTTGGAAAATTATTTAAATCACACAGTTAAAACCAAACCCAGTAGTATGCTCGTCAACGTACGTAACGATGGGCTCAAAGATAACAGCATGTACTTCAACATATACCATTGATTCTCCTCTTCCACCTCTCTATGGACTACTCAAAGTACACAAGCCCAATACAGCAAGGATGTATTTGCTGTCATTAAAAACTCACATTTACACAGCTTCCAGGAACATATCAACAGTCTCCACCCCAGAATCCACTTTTCCATGGAAACAGAAGAAAATTATAAACTACCTTTACTAGACGTCCTTCTTACCGGAATAACATGTGATCATTTTCAGTCTAGGTTTATATAAAACAAACACACACCAATTAATGTGTCAGAAACACATCACACTATCCAAGGTCAGCCCGAAACGGCATCAACACCACACTATACGAGAAAGATCATAACTTATCCTGCTTTCCTTCTCACAAAAAGACCTGAATGGTGTCCACGTATCCAATGGATACAGCCCAAACTGCATCAAGGCAGATTTAAGGAAAAAGAATACAAAAATCTAGTTGAACCATAGTTGCTTTTAAAATCACGGCTCTATATACTAGTATTCTAAAATATGCACTTACTTTCCAGACTTTCTCAGACACACCACTTTTAAAACATTGCTGAAATGTTACACATCATTGAATTTCCCCGCAATAACGCCTGTTTCCTCTTCAATAGCGAAATCTATACAAATTTTAAAAAGCCACGAGATCTTGCAGGCGACACCTCTACAACAGATTCGATCTCTACTTCCTCAGAGGCCCGTAATCTTGCAACATAAATTTAGCGAAAAGAGTCCTTTAGCCTGAAGATAGGAGAAGTATCTCTCGAAGCGTAGCACAGGAAAAGACTGCAACCCCAGACATGATAAACATCTAACATTTATGCAATCTATATATTTGAAATGATGTACTCATAAAAGACCTTTCATCCAAGGTAGCTGAAATATTAATGCAACCTTACATTATTAAACTCGGAAAGAACCACATAACCAGATATATTGACGAGAATTTTGCTGTTATCTTCTCTGGGTAAACATTTACAGCTAAAGGAAGAAGAAGAGTAGCTGGAAGAAGCCTAATCATCCAACGGCTACCTTTGTTTTGAGAAAATTACACCCTCGGGAACCTGATTAAGAACCCATAAACCACAGATGCCTACCTTAAAAGCACAATTAATACGACACGACTCCAACCACACAATATAAATGTACCTTGTGCAAATCCTGCTGTCTAACAAAGGCATTGTGTAAAAGTCAAGGTTCATTTAACGACAATATCGTATACCAGATAAATTACAAGGACTGCACAGCATTATGTATCAGGGAATATTAACATCTTTTAGGCCAGAGGGAAAAGAACTTAAGAAAAGTGTCGGAAAGTTAAAATAGAGTTGTTTAAAGGAATGACATAATTTTCCTTGTCGAGTGTTTAAATTCTGTACAAGGGTATCAAAGTATTACCACAATATTATCAAGAAGAATTATCAAGTCTATACCTCACGACATAATAAACCATCTAAATTGATATTACTTACGTAATTACTATTATTCTTCCTTACCTGGTACGAGTCTTACTTGTAAGACCTTTAACTCGTCGTTGGTACGCAAAGCATCTCTTAAGCGACTGACAGGGTCCACTGGAGCCCTGGCATCTTGTGCAAATCGAAGAAGTATGGAAGCTGCAACTTCTTTGTTGTCCCGAGGCCTAGTGAAAAATGAAAAGACTATGGCCTTAACGGATATTAACTGTACACCAAAGTTTCTCTTGAATGTATCAGCCTTATACACAGCCCACACTTCACATCTCAATATGTTTGCAACTTTAAATAAAGCCCTTCGCAAAGATCGTTTTTATGTACATAATCCTCAATAACTAATTTATTATTTTGCCTGATGACACCTATCTATCAAAAGTAGCTACTACATGTTTGGTCTTATGATTGCATTATCTTACAATTACATTGAGATGACAAGGTAACATAAGCTTACATAACGTAAATACTATTTAGATAGAACGCAGCTGTGACAAAGGTTTATGAACTACTCGAGATGCAGGAATACAGCGGGTCATAAAATGTTTTATAAGATAAGATAAGATAAAATAATAATAAGAGAAACTTTTTTTCAAATAAAAAGATAAACTTTTACAAGTAGTTCTGGGGTTCTCAACACATCATTTTTGCTACCTTCTACCTCTAAAAATAATAACTGGTAAATAAGAGACCCTCATACCTCTTACCTAGAACATGTATTTGACTTTATGGAAAAAAATGACTGGTGCTACAAAAGTTGCCCTTCGTGGAACTCATCCATTATTCAACAGACGCGCTTAGTTACCCTTTCATCAAATTCGTACACAAAAAAGTAACAGGTATCTTAGGTCAGAAATAAAGCTTTTCATAACAGGTGGAAAAAACAGAGGATAGGAGTGATGCAAGCAATTACATAGAACAAACAATAGAACTCACTAAATATTGCTTTTAATTTAATAATTTACAAAAATACAGTTTGGGCCATGAGTCTAGGTTTATTCTCTCTAGTTTCCCTGCCACTCTGACTGAAAGGGGTCTATTAGGTATGAAAAGGCAAAATACATGGAAGAGAATTTAACAGTAATCATGGTTTAGAGTTATGTTATTAGATGACGAGGATTGGTATGACGGAGGTAGAGCAGTGGGCAACTGCTTTCCACCGAGCATTTTCATGGCGATAAATCCTTCCTACTCACCCATTTTCAGTACCTATACAGGTAAAAGCACGAGCTTACAAAGTCTGGTACTTGCATAGTCAATAGAGTTAGTTGACAGTTTATCATAAATACCAAAACTTACAAAAACTGAAAAAATGTGTGACCCAGGAACCAGTTGTCTTTAGGGTAAGCCGCTTTAACCTTAAAAAGAAGTATCAATATAACATGAGACAAATTAAAAAGTTTGGTTATGCTACAGAACATTAAAATTGCAAAATGCACCAAAACTATTTTTAACTGAAAAGATTTTTGCGTTGACACTCCTCAGAGCACAAAACAAGAAAAGGAAGGAATGAATTTAATGACAAACTGTGTTTAAAAGTAGCCAATCATAACTCTGACTACCATATTTTGCGTTGTTTAACCGATTAGTGCCTTTAGGGATGAATGGTTAACCAAAAGGGCCTAATTAAAACAACGATTTTTTCTGGTTATGAAGCAACGGTTTTCTTGCTGTTATTTGGACCGAAATCAAAAAGGCAGATCTAGTTTTACCTATTAAACGGAAGCGGCCGTGGTTTCCATTACAGGTGCTTCTCTATGGCCAAGTCACATTCTTTAGCATTGTTTTTCGTTTTTGGGATGTTTGTTTCCTTGTAGTTGATGCTTGATAAATACTGAAATGAACACTCTGACGGCAACCTCAAAGTCGTGCGTCCAACATAGCCAGCCTCACATTGGCAAGGAAAAGTGATACTACTTTGCTACAATTTGTGCAAGGCCTTTGGTCTTGTGGCCCACGGTCTTTGTGGTTACATGGGATTTCTTAGGAAATGCGCAATTCTCCAAACATAAGGAGTAATCGGAAGCAGAAAACTTTGCAGTCCTTACCTTACCTTTTAGCTTTATGACTAACTCTTGCTTTCTTTTTGTGACGATTTTTTACTCTGAGAAGAGCCAGACGAAAATATTAGTATAAAAATGTTTTCGCTACCTCGTGTAATTTAAGGATATAATTACCCTATCAAGACAAATATATCGTTTATTACACTGTTGATATCCACTATTTTTGCTCCTTAGCAGGCTACCCCGAGGAAGACATTAAAGTACGAAGGGCTTCATTGTGTAGGCCCGTCACCAGGAAAGTAACCTTTGGACACGAAATGAATCAAATATAACAGACGAAAGGTTTCAGGTGCCATTGAAAGAATTCTGCTGTCTTAACTCCAAAGCTGGTTTCACCAATCGTCGCACCGGGCCATTTGTCAGCCATTACATGGACGTAGATCTCACTGAAGGCTAATCAAGGCTTTTGACGTAAAAACAGCAACGGTTGAGCAACGGAGCGGCATGAAAGTCTTTACAACTTTATGAATTTTTAAGATGCAATGTACTTTAAAGAATGTAATCACTTTTTATTGTATTTCAAAACAAAAAAGTTTTCTTGCATTCTTCATAAACCCTTTACTGGATTATACTAACCACGATCTCCGTTTACAATAAGCATGGCTGTCTTGCAATTTAAAGGGGGGAGAGGTTTACTTTTTTGATACCAAATAATTAAATGGGAACTAAAAGTAAATAAAGGATTGAAAAATATAGATAACAGACGTGCTGTTCTTAAGATGAATATGCAAGCATAGGGGAGAAACCTATGTTGAAAGCGCTCTGGCAAGATAACCAAATGGCAGCAACAACTACCGAGGGGCTCGTCCCAGGCTTCTATGGGCACAATGCCACAAATATGAATTATAGACATTAACTCAACTTTCAAACAGTATGCTAATTTATCTGTTATTTCTGGTTTGGGCTCACCGCTTTGTCCACTGTGTCTTTCATATTAGTGAACCTGGTTGCACTTGGATTAGTTAGCTCAACTGTAAATGTTGTTCCTGGGAAATACAGACTGACGGCAAAGCTGAGGACTCCTAAATGTGGAAAAAAATTGTGATTTATCATAGACAGTAGGTGCCATTTTTTTGCTTGTAATTAAAAATGTGTATAGGAAATTATATGTTATTGAACACTGTAATAATATCAACAGACATCGTGGTTAGTAATTTCTCCGTTGTAATTCATGCCTCTATCAACACAGCTAGGAGGAAGCATTTAAAGCCTCTACCCCAAGCACCAATTATAATAGGGAAGACTTTGGTGTATCCATGTGTCTGATTTTAGATGCTATGTCTAGTTTACTTATCATTGATACGAAAGATTGACCTTCAGCAGCTATCTCGCCTATTGCATTTTAACTTAAATCGGTAAATTACAAGGAAATTTCTTTCTTAACCCATTACATAAATAAATATATTTAAGTGATTTGTTACCATAGTTAATAATAATCATCTCCTTTCCTTAACTTCAATTTATTTTCGTGTATTTTCAAACCAATCAACTCAAATATAGGCATATTGGCTGGTGAGTATAATACATGTAATTTCGGTGGCTTACAGGTAATGAGTTCGTCCACTCCTTATCCTTATTTAAAAGATATATTAAGTGGACCTAACTATATGGCAGATCATTTTTTTTCAACAGATGATGAACATTTGCCATCCTAGGATCTCTAAAAATGCAACTTAAATTGATATAATCAACGTTGTTATGGTTACGCAGGTCAATACATAATTGTTTATATTTATTTGACTTCCGAATTCAATTAGTCGAAACATTAGCTTTAAATCCTACAGAAGAAAACAGAGATACTTCGGTTTCTGAATGAACATATTAGGTCGGAGTGTATCATCCGTGATGGCGACGGGTAACTTGATAATGTCTAATTGTGGTAGTAAATTGCGTGCGAAGTCTGAAATATGACTGAGAACCAAATCATGACGCCAAGTTTATTGTCCTTCAATAAGATACACAGATACAGCATGCTGCATGGTGTAAACCGACAAGCATAGTGGGCACGAATCACTTTCTATTTGTCTCCAAATGGCAAGGTTTTTAAGGGTGGGTAAGGTATTAATAAGGCATCTGCATGTAAAATTCTAAATATTTTTAGGGAGAGAGTTGAGTGTCTTATGCCAACATGTTAGGTGTTCTTTAAAGCATTCACTTAACTGAGACCTAGCTATAAAGCCCTGGGATAATAATTTAGTTACAACCCGAGTTTCTCTCTGTTGTTTGATCTCTTTTACTACAATTTTACTACTTCTTGAGTGATCATACTGAATACATTTTAAATAGGTAAAATCATAAACATGATTTATTTCCTACTCAGAACTTTTGCAAAGTTTATTACGCATAATTACCTTCCATTGAGTAAACGTGGTAGATATATTGATTATGTTAAGTTTAAATTTCTTTTTACTCGTCGAAATAATACCTAGAGTATCAGAAGGCGGAAATTTCTAACCAACGGCGAATAAAGTTATGGCATTTTAAATCTAATGTTTGCTTTATCCATGTCATTTTTAAACTACAGATTCTCAAATGCCATGATATCTTAAGTAACAAAAAATGCTGATATAACATTAATTTGCTTTGGGATGAAGTGGAAGCAGATCAAATTTATTTTAAATTTTATCCACGCATTCGACCGGAATAATTTTATGTTCTATATCATTCATTTCAAATTTTATTTTTGCTATTTTTGTTATTTCTTCATATGAAGGAGGCTGAAAATTCAAATTGTGGGAGTTGATTTAAGAATGGGATCCGCAAAAGTAATATGTAGTCGTGTACTGGAAGGCGGCGAGAGTATACACATTCGAAACTAGCAAGAAACTCAGCGGGAGAGAAGGTTTGCTTTGGCGAGGACGTTGAGTCAAGAGCAAAGCATTTTACACGATCCTAAAGGTTCCTATCTATTTTGGCATCATCATTAATGAGATCAGAACGATGACAAGATGAAACTTTCAGTAGTTTTTGACGTAGAAGACTGGCAACGTATGGTAGCAGACAAATCAAAAGGCATGGCTTTTTACAATTTAGAAATCTCGCATTCAGCTCGGATTTTGATCATTTTTGGATAATAAATCTAAAGAAGGGCGATCAATAGTTCCAAAAATACAAGCAAGCAAGTCGTATAACTTGACATTAAAACGGTGGAGTAATACATCTAAATCAAGATTTGATATTTCGTCCATCGGTAACTCGGTATGAACAAAAGATTCAAATAAATTCCAATCTGGCTTTGAGCAAGAAAATTGTACAGCAGCCTTTATGTTTGGGTTATCGTTCAAATATCGGCAACTAAATCATCAGGGGTAGACGTTTCTTGTATAGGAATGATCAACTCGTCACAGAAAACTTGAACATGGCGACATGATGGTTGATGTGCTTTTAAAGCCTCTTAAATTCCCACATAAACAGAGAACATTAGTAAAGTCCCCCCTGAACAACTGAATCTTCTAGTCCAAACTGCAAAAGTTACAAATTACGAAAGTTAGGAACAAGAACACTATAGTGAGCTTCTTCATAATAGATGATGCCAAAACTATCCATGAGGAATGAACATTATTGCTAACACAAATAAAGAAGAAATACATATATCGGTATTTAGCATGAAAACTAATAGAGCCATCAAAGGACACAACCGACATCACTGCAATGCCACGTAATCTTTTGATTCCTTTGTTAACATTCTCACTGTTGTCACCCGGCAAGTTCATTGGGGGCAGCGAGATTTGTTAATGAATTTGAAAAGAAAACAACAACAACAACAATTACAACAACCACAACAGAAAATAACCCACAACAACATAAACAACTCACTGTAAAAGAAGAGTAAACATAAAGAAAAAAAAGAAAGGAGGTCGGCATTTACAGTAATAATAGTTAATGATAATGAAACTGCACGAAACAGAGAAAAATTTTAGCACTGAAAGGTTTTACGGCTGACACTCCTCAGAGTACAATATCGTTAGAATTGAGATTGAGAAGAAATGTTTTCGCTGTGTCGTGCAGTTTTATTGCCTTGTACTATCAACAAACTTTTTAATGAAAATAATAGTTAGAGCATAGAACGATATGAAACAGTTACTCGACGGACATATGGAAAGAAAATTGAGAAGGTGTATCAATGAATTGGAATATTGGAGCTTGGAGTCAAGGAGAATATAGTGTTAAATACCTTACTGAAATCAAAACTAAGTAGATTTAACAAATTTAATGCAATGATTGCATGGACTGTGATAGTATTAGGTTATGAAACAGACTTATTGAAGTGGAATATGGATGAGGCCATGAAGCTTGATTGATAAGCAAGAAAGAAATTTACATTATATGGATCATTTGATATTAGTGGTGATGTAGACAGAATGGTAGTATAGAACTATTGTCAGATGAATGGTGCATAAGGAAGAAAATGAAGTAGTATATTACGGAAAGAGAAGGTACATAAAATTGGAGGTCTTCCGTTCATCATATGTTATTGGTACTAACAGTAGTTGCAGTAACGAGGAATTTAAAAGGGTTTTAAAGACAGAGAAGTTAAGGGGATGGATTAGTGGAAGAATGCATGGACAATATTTGAGAGAATTGACAGATGACAAGCAGAGGATAAGGTTGATGTCAAAAGCAGATGGTCATGGCTATGGAAATCAAACTTGAAAATAATAAAAGCAAGCTTCGATATTGCCAGGACAAGAACAAGCCTTACGCACCATGTTGGCTACGTCTATCACACAGTTGAATGTTCATTATTTAAAATGTGTGGCATGATAAGAGAACAGTTACTCTTATAGTACGTGAATGCAGTGGCCTTTCACAAAGAGAGGAAGCATGATAGTTCTAATCATACATTGGAATATTTATTTTTTGATAGAGAAATAGAAAAGAATATCACCAATGTAAGAACTACCGTTTAGAGTATATTAAAAAGTGATTTGACTACCAAGCCAAGGTGGTGTAAAGGAAATGGAGAGCCAAGATAGTCATCTATGCTATAAAATCTGGTATTGTCCTTATAGACAAAGAAAAAAGTATGTTGTGTTGATAGATAAAATTCCACCCAGAGACGCCAACGTTGTAGGAAAGGAGAATAACAAGGTTGGTTAGTATCTACCTTTGAAACATGAGGTAAGGCGGCTCTAGAGAATGAGTAAGGTAGACTCTACAGTAGAATATTGCAGATGAGCAATGGTGATTGATCAAAGAATGTACAAGATTTTATAACTAGGATTGGATTAAATGACCGTGTGAAACATAATAGATAATAATAATTCCGATTAAAGCATAAACTACAGTAGTCTACATTATTATTGTCCTATTTGTTGTTTCATATATGTATGTGTAAGAACATTTTTGTGTATAATATTTTTGCTATATTAGGCATGTGTGCAGAGCACACTCAGGAACAGTAGGAGGATATGCGATACAGAATAATTGCTGTATTAAAAGATTGGGTTTAATGTTACGTGAAAACAATAAACTACTTTTCTTTACAAAAATCTCTTTATGCTCCATCAAGGTGAGTACGGAACGTTGTTGAATAAACGTAAATGAATAGATAAACCTTTACGTTAAATCGATTGTAAATGAACTGTACCAATATGGTCTGTACATAAGAGCCACTGGAAAGATAACGACTTGAAATTATATTAGAGGAGACTGCAATATTTCTTCACTCTATAACTTAGATAATTATTGTATCATTGACTTGAACTACTGAGTAGAGATGTAACGGATATTGATTTTAATATTAGATTGGTTTGTTGATATGGCAGATAGTTGCAGTATATCTAGCAGTAGATGTAACGACAAATGTTACTGTTTCAATTACATCTTCTTTTTTATATCATTATTTTTTATGACAATAGTTATGTTGTTTTTGTCTACGATTATTATAGTGAAGGCACCTAATTAAAACATTTATCATAAATGTGTTGCATATACGCAGGGTTATGACCTTATCCTCAGAAGCGGGAAGGTTCCACTAAAGCTGAAACCTACGAGAATGTTATTTCTTTACTTTGGTCTTTCTTGATTGATAGTTCAGGCTTTCAAACAATTCATGTTTACGACAGTAGCTGCATGCGTGCTGCTCGTGTCATTTGAATTCAACTAATTGCCGTTGTCAACCTACACGATTTGGTTTCCTTTACGTTCAGACATACCTTTTTATACAAGTTTTTAGCATGAATTTAATTTAAGCTTTTTCTATATATGGCACTGTTTACCTATAACATTGCCTCGAAGAAGGATGGTTATCAATCAAGGTAATTGCAATCATGCATTGTTTTGTTGCTGATTAACATGCATTTACCATGTCAAAGTAACCATTGCTTGAGACGTTTGTACTAGAAACATGGTGGTCTTAACAAAAATGACCCTGTTTTGACTGAAATTATTCAAAAGTAAGCAAAAAGTGCTTTATTGCTGTTTCTTGTAAAAAAACCTTTGATGTATTCCTTATATGACGATGAATTTTTTGCAATTGATGACCGGAAAGGAGATGCCCTTTAAAGAGAAAAAGTTTATGTACAAATCGGTATATTTTTATAGATGTAACTCAAGACTTCCGTAGTAAACTTTAGCATTTGCTATAAAAATTTTATTACCTAAAACGTACCTTAAATTTTGTGCAATACGACGTCATAATGACGTTTTGCATTATATAAAGTAATTTTTATCATCTTACCATCTGGTCTAATTTTACACAAAAATGGAAGCTTCACGTCACAGCCACGGTAAACCCATCCATTTGTACCATTCAGAGAAATGCATTTTCCTCTGGCCTCATTTTGGTGAGTAAACAACCAGAAGTATGCATCATAGCTCCAGTCAGAGAATACGAATGGACTTCCATCTACGAATTGGTATGTTCCTTTAGATGCCCAGTCAGATAAACCAAACCAAGCTTCTTTAGCACTGTTTTCACTTAGTTTTGCTTTAAAACAAAAAGAAAAATAGCAATTTAAACATAAAATAATAAGGCTACAATTGTAATTGAAAGTAATGTCTTAAGGGTAACTGAATTTATATTTCAAAGTAAAATCAAATAGTTACTTGGTAAGAATGATAAACATAATATCCGCTTTCAGGATGAGGTATTCATTGTTTAAGGAAATCTCAGTAAAAAATAATAAGCAATTAAAGTAAAAAAAATCGACACACTAGATCAACCCAAGGTTAATCAAGACTGGTTTTACGTGATGATAGTAAGATTATCGGTCATGAAATCTCTTACAAAATAATATACTCTTGATAATGACAGTAAACAATAAATAGTTTGTATTACGCAAGTACCAATCTTGCCCTATTAATCTAGATAATTTATAAAAGTAAGGTCTTTTAATCCAAAATTAAATACTTAAAAGGCGCTGCTCTACACTGACTTTCAGCAATGAATTTTTACAAACCTGTATGCAAGTTAATGGCTCTTGTTGGTCATATTCTTAGCAGTACTCACCTTTGATATAAAAATTTTCAAAAGGCGTCTCAATCGATGTCAAAGAACCTTTTAAAACATTGCAGTGGTCGGAAGCATCGTTCCATGTCATTGGATCTTTAAAAAATTTGTAGCAGTTACTTTCGTTCTGAATCCATTCCTCTGGACATTTCACTAGAATATAGAGGAAAATATCTAGTGTATTGCTAGCTGCTAAGTAGAGTTGAAAGAGATAAATCAATAAAAGAGATAAAAACAATGAATAAATGAAAGGAAGCAGGGGGCGGGGGGGGGGGGGGGGAAAAAAATGATTTAAAAGAAAAAAAAAGAAGAGATAAATTGATAATGAAGATGAAGATGAAAAAGAAGTAAAGTTTTCATGAAAGAGATGAAAGAGGTTAAAGAGATGGGGGAAAAACAATAGCACGATATGGAACAATCGGAAGTAATGAAACAAACGAAAGTGACGAAAAGGATAGAAATGATAAAAATATGAGAAATAGAGCAGTTTCATGGGATAACTGAAATGACAGAACAATGACAGAAATAAAATAGATCTAAGAAATGAACGAGATTAAAGAAATCAAGAGGTAAAGTAGATAAAAGAGATGAAACAAAACAAATGACGTAAAAGAGAGAAAAGAGGTGAAAAGTGATGAATAAAGAAATTTATAAAGAATTTAATAGAGAAAAACGCGATTAAATAGACAAGCATATGATAAGATGAGAGAGCTAAAAAGATAAAGGGGTTGAAGGAGACAAAAGAACAAGATCCTGATTTCAAATTCTGTTTAAACATTTGTATATTTTTCTCAGAGCAGATAAAAAACTTTCAATATTTGTTTGTAATTCACCTATCAAATACCAGCTAAGTAATCAATTTAAGAAATGATGCTATACCATTCCTGTTATCTCCCCTGACCTCACTTCACCTTGGTACTCGTTGTTATAGCATTAATGATAAATGAATAAACCTATTATTTTCAAACTATAATAAAGATTTTGTTCTCTTCCTAAATGATGCAATTTACCTCATCATTTTGCACACATTATTACAGACTCAATCCCTGGTTCCATTTGCAGTTATGATGATTTTATTCACTACCCTACTTTCAATAAGTGAACACAACTAAGAGTAACCAACGGCGTGCACGAAAGCTTAATTTGGTTAATATCTAGTCTTTGCTTTTATCAAATGTGACTTTTTGTGAATGTTTTTGAGTAGATGAAGTAGTAGAAGAATAAGATAAACTAACCGACTTAACCAATATTAAAATTCAAGGTTGAAAGTTATACGAGGAAAAATGACAAATTATAGACAGAATAGGCACAGTTTTAAAATACAAATCTATGAAATATCAACGCATAGACTGTTTGTGTTGCACTCAACTATACTACGAGTCAGGATAGGCTCTGTTAACTATCTAGATTGAAAAAACTGAAAACGTAACCATTGGGATTCGAATCTATGACCTAGATCATCACGACGTGGTGCTCTACCGACTGAGCTAATATCACAAATGATAGGACAAATTAAGGTTTTACCCGTACATTAAGAATATTTTAGAGAATTCTAATTCACCCCTTAATTTTAAATACTTCTTTCATTTTGATACTACCTATTCATGTAAGTATTGTCAAATATCTAACATTTGCATGAATATTAATTCCCTTCATGAATTTATACAATCTTAGATTCTTGTTTTATGACTGATCTGCTCACTAAATTTCTGCACTTGAAAACGGCAATAGCGAGTGCCGAGAATATAGGATATCATGTACAGTATGCATGTATGTATGTATGTATGTATGTATGTATGTATGTATGTATGTATGATAATCATAGTGGCATACCCTTCTAGAAGCTGTTGGAAAAGTTCTTGCCCGCTTCCTAGTAAACAGGTTAACATTTTTCATCACTCCATCAGTAAATCCGGAAGCACAATGTGGCTTCAGAGAAGAAAGAGGTACTACTGACATGATTTTCTCTGCTAGGCAGTTGCAAGAAAAATGCATTGAACAGCAAACTCCAATATACCAAGTGTTTGTTGACCTGACAAAGGCGTTCGATACCGTTAATCGTGATACTCTATGGACGATACTTCGGAAACTGGGTTGCCCTCCAACTTTTGTCAACCTAATAAAACAACTAAACCGCGATATGAAAGCGCGCCTGTGTTTCAAGGGGTAACTCTCAGAGGAAATCTGTGTAGACAATGGAGTGAAGCAAAAAGATTTTCTCGCACCAACACTCTTCTCTATCTATTTTGCTATGCTCTTGTCATATGCCTTTCAAGACTGTGAAGAAGGAGTATCTATCAGAGTTAGAACAACAGGGAAGCTGTTTAACCTAAGGAGATTTAATGCAAAGTCGTTAGTATTTAACTCTATAGAGAGCTCCTATATGCCGATGATGCAGACTTTGTGAACCACTCTGAGTAAGATTTGCAGTTGGTAATGGAAAGATTCTCTGCATGCAGTGATGCTTTTGGTCTCACAGTGAGCACCAAAAAGTCGAAGTTTATGTGCCCACCGCCCCCTGGCTTCCCTTACAGGGAACCATCGATTGTAGTGAAAGATATTACACTTGATGTGGTAAACACTTTTCCTTACCTTGGAGGTACAATCTCTAGTCATGGCAGTCTCGATTCTGAGATCTATGCCCGCATAAGAAAGCAAGCGTTGCTGTTGGTAAGCTGGAAAGCAAGGTGTGGTCTGACAGGGGTATCTGAATTCAGATAAAAATCGAAGTCTACAACACCCGTGTGATGACATCTCTTCTTTTCTCCTCGGAGACGTGGACAACTCACAGGAGGTATATAAACTGGCTTGAGCGTTTTCATCAGAAATGTTTAACGCACATCCGTCACATAAAATGGCAGTCACTAACACCAGACACTGTTATACTTGAAAGAAGTGTTTGTAGGAGTATTGAACTTATGGTCATGTTTAACCAGATGCTATGGACTGAACAAATTTTCAGAATGAAGGATGAGAGACTTCTAAAACAAGTTCTCTACAGGGAGCTAACAACAGGAAAACACACAAGCCATGAGTCTAAGAAGAGGTTCGAAGAAAATGTGAAGGAAAAACCTTAAAGCAATGCAAGTAGATGTTTGTAACTGGGAAGAAAAGACATTAAATAGAGTTGCATGGAGGCAAACACTTTGGGTACGATGTGATATGTTTGAGAGGCGCGCTTCTATTAAACGTCATCTCAGAAAGGGAGATATGTCAGTTGAAATGGCTGGGCAACATTCTTAGATATGTGATATTTGAGAACGCTTGCTGTTGTCCAAAGCAAGCTATGTCAACCATGTAAAATCTCATGACAACAAAACTAGTCACACCAGCCTACCTCCCGTTTCTACTGACACTACATGTGTAATCTGCAATAATGTCTGTAAATCTGTTTCTGGCCTAATAATACACAACAAAGTGTTAAAGCATCCAGACCCCAGTGGCTCAAGAAAAGTAACAGAATTCATCTGCCATATCAGTTTTACACCAATGAAGTCGAAAGTAGGCCTTGCAAGTCACCTTCGAGCCAACGGATGTTCAAGGGCAAAATATTTAAGAAGCAGTGAAGATGCGAGAGAAGAGACGGCAATCATCTGAAAAGATGGAGCAATCGATATGTATGTAAAGCATGTATATTATATCAAAAGAAAGTGGTATTCTTCTGTTGTGCTTCGCAGTTTCTGCGATGGCAAATCTACATTTACAAATTTTGGAAAGAGTCGCGGCCCAATTATTGAAAGTAAAACTTGACATCAAGTTCAACGAATTTTGCAACTGAGCTATGTTGACCCGATGATAACATAATTCACTCTTCTCTAGTCGCATTCACATTAAATCCCAATCATCTACCGATAGACATTAACATCGAGCCATACGCAATTAAGGAAGCAACCTCTCTGCACCATGTCCAAGGCACTTAAAATTCATATAGTTTTATCAAAAAGAGAGGATGTGAAATATCGAGTACCATCGGGATACTTTTGCTTGGCTGTATTATTTCATCAAATTTGATAATTTCAAATCTTCTCTTGTCTATGAAACGAGCTACTTAAAAGGTCAGAAACGTAACATGAAAATTGTCACATATTGCCAAGAAGAGAAGAATTGTCAATCCTAACAAAGAGAGTGATCATACGTATGCCACCAATTATGGCAAATATTGTCACCTGATTAAGAACATTAAAGTGCTGCTGCAATAAAAAGATGAACAGGTAAAGGTTAATAGTTGAAGTAAAAGTAATTGGAGGAATCTACATAAAAGTTTCTCCCATTTCGATACTTATCACAAATATTGTCCCTAGAATCAAAACAACGGATATTATTGGGGAAGCATCTTACATTGTTTTGGATCTACATCTCCAGCTCCTGTCACCTTGTTAACATTCTCGTAAAAACTCATAGATTCCTTGTTACCAGCGGGACTGTAGTATGCCAAAAAATAAAAGGTTTTGTCTGGGGCAGTAGCAGAGCCAAAGCCAAGCACTTCACTTTTTTCCCACACTAGCTGACTGAAATCCGCTGCAGTTCCTTTGAATTCTGACTTCACGAAATCGTAGTTTTTAATTTGGTTGTACCTTGATTAGTAAAAAATGTTTACAAAAAATAGAAGACAGTAAATCAATAGATATTGCAATCATGGAAAAATAAGAAGCATGAATAAGTTTCTCAAAGGCAAAAAAAGAATATTTACGAAATCAAAAGGATGGAATTTAAAGGTTGTTGCCCGAAAATAGCCTAAACTGTAGTAAAATACTACAGTTTGAATCACGTGAAGCGCTAACAACTTACATCATCCTACCAAGAATTCAGTTCAGCCTTTCATGACACCCTTGCCGCGCATCACTACCAAGACCTAATAGCCTCTACAGATAGGACCCAAATACGCAGATTGCTCGTCACCAGAGAAAGGCATCAAGAGAAGTTTGACAACATCAAGAGAATGACACACAGAGATGATACACACAACAAAGGCAAGTCTAATTAGATTGTCAAACTTTCCAGCCGCACCCTTTCGGAACCAGAGCAATCTCTGTTAGAGAAAGGTCTCAACTTCTCCGCCACCCCAAGGGTTGTTACTGTAAGGAGATTGTATCAAGCGTAGAAACAGCAGTTAAAGATCTCCTGAAGAGCGAAGCAGATACAATACGAGCAAAAACAAGTCTTGCCCTTCAATCTTCCAAACCTCCCGCTGAAAACCTCACTAAAGATGAAAGACGTGCTAATAGGACCCTTAAGGAAAACAACTCGATCTCCATACTCCCAGCTGACAAAGGTCGTGCCACGGTCATTCTAAACAAAGATTATTAT
>JAAAKL020002297.1:0-26632 GCA_010016065.2 Carybdea cf. marsupialis auct. non (Linnaeus, 1758) | reverse complement strand
CGACACAATGATACATCCGTAAACCTGAGCAGTTGTCTCGATTGAAATGACATTATAGATAACAGAATCATTCTGAAATGGTATCGGCTTTAATTACTTCTTCTGTTACATTTTCATTCCAGATATTTGCTTCTATTCGGATAATAGTTTTATTTTATACTTACATTAAATTGTCTAGTACAAATGGGTATTCGTTTTTATGCCTTGTCAGTTTATGCAGAACATGCTAATGCAAGCAAGTGCCATTTCTGCATACTCCATAAAGCGTAACGCTTTAAAGAATTGTGGTTAAAGTAAACTTGCGTTTCTTATATTATAATCTAATCAAGATTGCTCGGCTATAGTTACCAAACACACATCTTGCTTCTGTATTGCAGGGTTTAAAGTGCCATCCAGTGTCACGATACAATGGTGTGAGTGGAGCAGTGTATGCAATGTAGGTGGAAGTAGCTTCTACCATGGCAGCTTCATTTCTCAAAAAGATCTTGGAAATGGTCTATAAATTTATTCGGCCTTGCAGTATAGCTCTTGACTTGTAAATTTGATTTATATCCTGATCTCCTCCTATTTTCATGGTGCTGAAAATAGAATAAAAATAGTTTCACATTGGTTGTATTTACAACTTGTTCGTATAGAATCATACTTATTAAAGAGCAATATGAAATTCCGATTAAAATCAATACGACCTATAAATCGTATTATTTTAGGCATCAAAGAACGAGATTAAAAATCAAAGAGAAAACAATCAAGTTTTTAGTATCACTAAACTGATATCATTCATGTTCATAGTTATTTGTATCAAGAATTTTTAAAACAAGGCAATGAATTTGCTGAACTATTGAGAGAACATGACTCTTTCTCCTTCCTATTCTACAGTGCAAAAAGTAGCATTTTAGATTGTCGAACAGGAATCATTTTCAAACCTAGAAATGAAGTTTACTATATTAAAGAATTAGCTGAACTTCGCATAAAAATATTTCATGGGAACTGATATTGTGTATACGCCTTTAGAATAAAACGCAACCTGATAATTTTTTTTTTTAATGTTAACCCAGAATACTATGTTTTATACTATGCATTGACTACCAGGCAGCCTAAACAAGTGTCCTGGGAACATGTTACTATTGGCAACCCCTAGGTAAAACCTTGTAATAAGATATAGGAGACATGATCTCTCTTAAACATCGGATTACGTTGAAAAGCAGACAAGAAGACATTTTTAGGTTCTTTCCCTTTCCCATTGAAAGTAATACCAATAATGGTTTGAGTTTTTACGTCTTACTTGCAGATATTGAAAAATGTCCAAATCTTCTGAGACTGGCAAGAATTGTATTTATATAGCAAGATGACCTGTTACTATTCTTATCAAGAAGACAGAAAAATGTATCAAATGTCTGAGAATCTCTCTGTCTTTTTTTCTCGTCCTCTTCCCTATGGATCTACTCTTCATTGTCATTGTTTGTGTCAATATAGAATATGTGTCTTTGCCAACTCTTACTTTACAATCTACGCCTACGACATCTGGTGACGAGATTTGTTATATAGGACTTTCTTTCTAATGTGTTCTACTCTAATACTGCAGACTGCCAAAGGCGCCACCACTGCAAATGAAGACGCCGCTGATGGAGAAAGATGGCGTTAGTTACTTCATCTATTGAGGAAAAATTTGGCGCTACATTCTGAGGTTTATGTTAAATCTTTCAAAGTTCTATGTAATCTTTTTTGGAAGGAAGATTGCCAACACGAGCCTCTTGAAGTAACCGAAACATCTGTTTCAATCATTGTGTTAAGGATGCAGGCAAACATGTTGCTATTTTTTTGCATCGCTGCAACGGCTTGCAGCCAAATGTGTCGTTGGTTAAAGTTGCAACTGTGCTTTGTGGGATCAAATTATTTCTTGCAGAGGCGTCAAGTATCGCCATTGTCGTCAAAGCTGTATTTAAAGAAACCAGTAGCCCTCAACAGTCCAGTGGGGAATCTGTCAACAAGATCAATAGTTCCCATTGGAATTCTGGCAAGGGGTCAAGAAATGTTTTGAAGAGGAAGCAAGTTTGCAGCTTCTCGCCCCACTACTTCAAACCAATGCTCAGATAAGCCAGTTAACACCTCATATGTCTGCTATTCATATGTTAAGGCTGCTCATAAGCACTCTAACTGCAAGTTACGGAATTCAACTTATTACAAATGCTTTGTTAAAGCAACATATCTACTGCATGCAGAAAGCAAGAAAATTATTCCATTCAAATTGTTCAAGATAACGAGCCTATGAGTGCAAATGCTTTAAATGCATAAAGGGTTCCTTAACATGCCTCTCAGACCACTGCTTCAAATTCCGTTGGTTTTCACCTTAGTGTAGAAAATGCATTTTTTCATCGGCAAATGATATCGGCATATGATACCTACGATGATATCTACAGAGCGGAATATTAAAATGCATCTAATACTTCCTGTGCAATGTTTGTTGTGATTAAAGCATTTAAGGGCAGACACTGGTTACATGTATCATTACAGGCTGCTGATAATTTCCAAACGGATTAACCTCATTACGCATGATCAATTTTACTGCTTTGCATGAAGGACCACGAGATATTTTTCCCTTGCATGTTAGTAGCTGAGGTTCATCCAAAATGTGCCACTCAGTTGCAAACAGATCTGTTAACCCTTTATGATCAGGCCTATACCAAGTGTAAGCAAGAGCAGAAAATGCAGTACTTTATGTGAGACGGTGGAGCAGGTACTGTAAAGCTATGATAAGCAAGTTTGGTACTGGTCTGAGATAGTATAATGATGAGCCTTTGGAGGTAAGTTTTAATACAATGAAAATATGTCACAATGCTGGGCTGTATCTTACACCCTATAAACAAAGTTTAAATATGCCTTCTAACAATGGAAACTAATGGCGAAACAATACATGTAAACAGCGCTTCCTGTGGAGCACCAATCGTCTCAGTTAGTGAGTTCTTAGTTACAGATATGGTCAGGTCTACTTCTAAACATTCAGATTAACATTCTGGGAGATGTGTGGAAGATCCAGGGTTCAATCCCCACCAGTTCCGTATGCATTTCATGTTGACTGAATTCCATACTATGTATTTCCTGATTGCTAGTGTGTCTACCTGAGTATTTATATATGGAAACTGGCACTGATGAAGATAAGAGAGAAACAAAATATTAGGTTGCTGATGATGGTCAGAATTCGAGATCGACTTCCCGGATTGACTACGTTACTATTGTACTACTTAGTGCAAGGGGAAAAGTCGGCATTTTCGGTGTGGAGGATCCTGAGTTCGATCCCTACCAGCGTCGTATGCATTTCATGTTTGTTTAGTTCAATATATATTTATATAAGAGACATAAAAGCCAAAAAAATCTTAAAACTAAATAAAAAATAAATAAGACTTTGTTCCCTCTCGAGAGCTTTCGGAATTTATCTTGCTTCAGCTATACATATATATATTGCTTAAAGAAGAAAAAGGAGTACCCAGACACCCTTGTCTTACTTACCATCCATCTTTTAACAACTATATATATATATATATATATATATATGTATATCATGTGTTGTATCGACTGCAACATTTGAGAAACTGGCTCGAAAAGGTATCATTATGGTCACGTAACATATATAATTATTTCAGTAATCAAGGCTGTTCTTTCCAAATGAATTGCGCTCGCAAAGAAAGGAAAGACAGTTTTGTTTATGTATTAGCATTTTCCATCAAGCGTCTCTTTAACGAGCTCTGTAAAACGTCTCAACATGCCGCCAATTCAAAAAGTCCAATTGCTCTCTGTCTTCAAAACGTCAAGAAAGATGACCTCCTTTGCTTTCTCAGATCATTCAAATTTTTTGATGGCTAATATTCTGTCTTATAGACAATTTATGACGTAGAAAAAGGTAAATTATAGCCGCAGATTTTAAATTGCTTTCTTTCAAATTTTCCTGCAAACGCAATAGTTAAAAATATGAATACAGATAATATGCTTCTCTGCTGCTACTAATTGTTCAGAAACGAACTAGATTATCTTATGTTTGCTGCGTCATTATACCGTCAATGTACTAAGTACTGTACTGAAACCTTTCATTGACAATATTCCAAGTATGCTCAGATTTGGGAATCTTAAAATTTATGGTTATATTGATGGTCACTAACAGGCTCTGATCAGATTTATAAACTGACAGATAAACTATAGGTATAGGTCTCGATACTATTGAAATTAAAAATATATCTGTTATAATATAACTTATAATGTATGGTTGTGTACCACTTAAAATTTGAAAACTGATAACGACACGGGTTTGAATACACCCCTATCTAATATTGACATATCTAAACACAAATGTTTTAGCCGCTGTTTTCAAACGATACAAGATCGATAACCTCTAAAGCCGGTTAGAATTAAGGAAATATTTTCCATTGAATTTATTTCTAATGCAAATGCTACATTATGATAGTTCCGTGGGCAGAAGGGGTATCGCAATGATAACATATAGACGTCGCCCTAGATATTATGATCTGGGTACCCTCAGGATTTATAAATTTTTGTAAGTTTGCCAATTAACTTCTATAAACCTTTAAAAAGTGTCATCATAAAATTTGCAGGTGAGTAGGGATCGTAAAATAAGATAAAATTAATCCACGCATATTGACGTGATCAGAAGAGAAAATTTCAGTTGTATACCTCGACCGATTTGTTGAAACGGTGGTATTTTTAATACAGTTTAGGCAGGTTTACTATCAACCAGCAGATGAAATAAAGGAATCATTTGTATGATATGAACTTTAACGATAGCAATAACCTAATTATATAGTGTTAAGTTACTTTAACTTTAACTAAATATATAAGTGTATCTATATATATTTGACATATATATTGCATACATGAAGGTATAAGAAAATACACATTTTCATTAACGTTTCTATGTTACCTTCATCAGAATATCTTTCCAAGTGCTTTGGGTCCTACTTAACTAACAGATAGGAGTTACATAACACGTCATCCTGGGAATAATGATGATTGAACACTTGCTTATTCGAATTGCCAAAATATCTCCCTTCGCCGACTACCTCTCCACAACCTGTCAACACGTCCAATACTAACGTCCTCTAAGAAACCACTATGACCTGGTTCTGCAAACTGCTGGATTAAGTGTCCCTCTGCCACTCTACCTCTTCTCTCAAACTTTCTACTAAATTCCTTGTAATAATTAAACCTTTGTCTAAAACTAGTAGTTGTACTACCTACATGTTGTTTACTGCAAATTTCACCTTCTAAAAGATAAACTTCATTGCGTGAATCACAGTCGAAGCTATGATTTATTTGATACCTACACCCCAAGTTACTATCACCAAAACTATGATCCTCCATCACAAAACTAAAAACCTTGCATCTAGTTTTCTTACACCTACAGCTACCGCCTTGTCTAGGAACATCAATATTCTTTAATTTAGCCCTGACTAGTACATCTATACGGGCGTTTGCTCTTCCGAAGGCAACTATTGATGCTTCTCTGCAATCTTCTTAGCTAGCAAAAATACTCTGCAATATACCAACAATCTCCCTACCTTTATTAAATGCCAGGTGGCATATAGTGACTAGTTGAACTCGGCTTCTACGCTGCTGCTGCTGTTGGTGTTGCTACTACTACTACTACTACTACTACTACTACTACTACTACTACTACTACTTCTACTACTACTACTACTACTTCTACTACTACTACTACTACTACTACTACTACTACTACTACTTGCACAGCCGTTACTTTCCCAAGCTTTGTTTAATAAATCCTTTCGATTAATATGTCTGGTTCTATCCCTTATCCCTCTTTCATTATACCCTCTCTTTACATATCAACCTGTCGTTTCCTCTGCTCTCTTCTCAAAATCCTCACTCCTTGAGCATACCCTACGCAATTCCTTCTTGATGTGTTCTCGATGACACGATCTCTTGTGTAAGTATTGGTCTGTATCCGTGGCTTTACAATATATCAGTACCTCCAATAGACGTTTGCCAACACTTTCACTTGAAGAAGTAAATCTTGTTCACTTGATCGGTTAAGGCTAGAAGTGTATGCTCAACTCATATCAGAGCTGAGACTGTTTAGCTAACCCAAGCAAGCATTTTCAGCAACGGGGTTACAATAATGATACTCTGCATGGCCAAAGACAAAATGCACTGACTAAAACTCTGGATTAGCTTCCTGCAAGCGAGGAAGGAGTTTACTGATAGTAAAAAAAACAGCCATTCTATTAATAAGTACCACCTTCCTCTCCAGAGGGTAAAAACTAAAAAAATCTCACTACCATTATCTCATGCCTGCAGACATTCATTTGCCCTGGGTATCTCCACCAGAACTCAAAATTGTGTTACATTCCTCCAAATCATTATAATTTGGACTGGTTAGAGCTATATTGCCAGGACAACTATCAAGATAAGTAGCGCAAGGTAAGAAGAAGGGACACTTCGATGCAAATTCAACGACCATTTTCTGCCTGATGCTTGGAAGAGGATGGCGAAATCATTCTCATTGATAATACAGACCCATGCAGCCATAAGTGTAGGAAATTATTCTGAATTCAGGCCCTTGGTACCCTAGTGCCCCTATGTGTTCTTTATAGAGGCTTGGATATCATTTACATCTCCTATGTTTTGAGTTCATGTAATTCTCCAGTACGCCCGCTGTGACACTAGATTATCATTGTATTTGAAATGTTTTTATTTATACTGTAAATTCCGAAACAGTACATTGTTTTGCTTTGGATCTTGGCTTGAATTTATTCACTTGGATTTGTTACTCAACTGATACTTAAGTTAAGTTGAGTATATCTGTGATATCGATCCAGTTTGTCATAGCACCATGGCTGCTCTATGTTCCCAAATTGTAGGCGACAGCGCAGAAAATAAATGGCGTTTACAACTCAAGAAAAGCGTCCAAGAGAATATTGTAGAAAAAGTCTAAGGCATCAAAACAATAAAGCATGTTTATAAACTTCATTAATTTAGATATAATGAGATCGAAATCTAATATGGAGAAGAAAGTATTGCTCAAATTTTTGTATTATACAGCAAATATTCTGTGGGAAACGGACTTCACAAGTATTTAAATTCCAAAAGTTTATTTGAATAATCTTAACTTACTTGACTTACCATCATCTTCACGTTACTGTTAAGGTAATAAGTTGATATTTTTAATAGTGCCTTAATGTGAATTATGCTCTATAGCAGTTGCCGGTAGTGATATCCGATAATCGTGCTTTGAAAGCAAACTACTTATTCTATTTTCCCTGTTTATATAAATGTCAGGATTCTTCTACTTCATTCTCCTCTTGGCCACTATGAGGTGACCCTTTCTGAGCACCCCTCCCCCATTACTGCTCACCGTATAGCCCACCAATTTCATTTGGCTTTGTGCCTTCCATCATAATACTGTTTACCTTTGTTTTCTCTATAATCCATCTGTTATATTTCACTTTCGGTTAAGGCTACCCCAAGCATTATTTATTCCATTGCGATATGTGTTATTTGCAGAAAGGACGAGGATGACAATTCACTCAATACCAAGATCAAAAAAAAGAAGTTTAATCCAAGCTAGAGTAGAAATGCGGCGGATGGAAAGACGTGGTATTGTACACCTCCCTTTACCAAGCAATGGGACCTAGACAGACTTTTAGATAAAACAAGATTCGGTTATCTTATATTGGATTAGGTTAGGCTAGATCAGATAAAATTACTTCAATAAATAATCTATTCCCTCGCTTTCCAGTAAAATTCTTTCTTCAAAGAGTAAAATCTCACTTTAATTTGAAATTTTGCGGCTTTCTATCTAAAGCAACATTTTTCTAGGAATGGCGAGTGCTTCAGATAGTTTATGAAAGTTTTAAAATGCTCTTCAATACTTTCATTTATCACAAGTAATATTCTTTCCTTTTCTTTCTCCTTTCTTTCTCTCTTCCCACTTGCAACTTTAGTGACAAAGGGAGCTTTACTGGCATCCACGATACACACAAAAATAAGCCTTCTTTCTAGGGGCAAAACGCTAAGGCTGAAGTTATACCTGGCCATAATCATATCTTTCATTAATAATTAGTTGAACAGCCGTACATATATACCAATTTAGACTAAAAAACTCCAAATTTAACTTTCGGAAAAAACAACACATTACTGCCTTGCACCATCTGTCAATAATATATGTCTAATCAAGTACAAACATCATCAATAAAACTATATATATTTTTTTTGAAAATAAGATCAGTTCATTTTGTCCCCAGGTAGTCAGTTTAAAGCCTCTTTGATTAAAACTCAGAATATTTATCAAAACAAAATCTGTGATGCACAAACAATAAAGACACAAAGCAGCTGTTTGTGATGGGTAGAAGCATAGAAAATGTAAAATAGAGTTTTGCATTAACTCGGAGATAGTGTGTTCATTTATTATAGTCTGAGGGCTGGCAATTCAGCTTTACTGTCAATGCAGATTTTGCTTTTTCTTCTGATTTCTTCATTTTTCTTGCCATGAAAGCAATAGCTGACAAAAATGTCAATGATACTATAAGACATAAATTAACAGAAGTCTTTCTACGTCTGCATACGAAAATGGCATTCCTTGGCAAGCACATCTTCCTTTGTCGTGAATTTGTACAATATTGAATTAAATATGCTGCGTTTTCTTAAAACCACTGTCTCTTAATTGCATCAGTTCCATTTTTGTAATGAGAGATCGTTGAAATACAACAAGGAAAAAGGAAAATAATATTGTGTGAAGACGTGTATGGGCTTACCTAAAATCGTGACAGGACGGTCACCATATTTATCAAAGCCAATCAGAAGTATATTGGTATTGGATTACAAATAAGAAGCTGTTTACCAATAAAAAAGGGAAATGATTTATCGACAGGCGTGTAGCTACCTCCTTATCATTTCCAGCTACAAACTGTCCCAAATTCATGAGTTGATATAATAAAATTAGACGTTTGGTAAGTTGACCTTTACTAAGTTGACCTTTACTAAGTTGACCTTTGCCAAGTTGACCTTTGCTAAGCTGACCTATCAATAACAAAATCATATCTTTACACCAAAAACAGTTTGCATAAGTAAACAAGTTACAAACCGTGCAATACAGAGCTATGAAATAGTGAGACATAAGGGAAATTACATACAATTAGGGAAATAGTTAGGCCGTCGGCAAAAATAAAAACACAGCCGCATAAATAATCAAACAAACAATTCACTCCCTACATCACTACAACCACATCAACACCATCTTTTACCGCGATGGACACATAGGACACCCAGCCCTCATGAAGAAAACACAACAAACACATAATCAGAATGTCACCGCTTCCAGGCCAAGATCAATCCCAGCTCTCTCAGACGATCCATCGACAGAAAATCAACAACACCTTTCAGTTTCCAATAGCTTAAAGATGCAGAAAGTCAAAACGCAAGTTGAAAAATGGTCTATCACTTATGACATGATAAACTGGGCCATCTAAATGGTATCGATGGAGTCGATAAATATGAGAATTTTCAAGAATAGATGACTATTTGAACAGATTAACAGAGGTGCAGAAATTTTTAACAGGCAACAAAAAAAACGCATTCATGTTGTTGCAAACTGCTTTCTCCTACCTCTTCTCGTCGGAGTTACACAAGGCAATGAATACATTTTGCAATCGTAATATATATGTACAAATATAAAGTGCATGCAGATATTTAAAGAACGTATACATTTATTTAACTGGCCCGAAAGAAAGACAATACAAGCATATTTACATTTATGGTTGCTAAAGTAGGTGAGCAACAAACAAATCATACCTGGGAGAATAGGAGAACGTAAAAGTAATTAAAACAAACCTGTAGAGAAAGTGTGGTTTTTACAGGCTTACCAGGCGTTAGGCTTGAGGCCATTCCAAAATCTTATCCTACAATCTAGCATCACTTATTTTGTTTAAAGCCAATTTAACACTGAAGAGACAGAAACAATAAATTACTTGAATTGATTACCTTAGACAATAATTTCATTTCATAATGCCAAATCTGTAACCGAATTTAAATATAGCATTAGGCAGAAAAAACATCTCAGACTATCAGCGAATTATTGAAGATGCATTATACAATTAATGGTGTAAAGGAACCTATCTAGGCGCTATTATATCATGGTGCTATGCCACCGGACCATAAATAAGAGGTATCTTTGAGCTTTGTAAGTTAATAAAATGAATGGGTAAATAGGCCTATTTGTCATTTGAGAATATCCTTAATATAGCTTTATCCAAATCTGTACATTATCCACCGCAATGCATAGTCCCTAGTTTGTTTACAAAATATATAAAAAGTATGAATAGCTAATCGAGGCCAGATAATGATGGCTTCAGGAAATACTTAAACTATATAGATTTTTTTACTCATAGTAGACTACTTGATGGATTCTCCTGTCGATACGACGTATGGGAGCTCAACAGTTCGATCAGCTGAGCAACCTACTCTGTGAATTAGAGTGAAAGTGGCTGAGTAGACCACAGTCATTTGTACCCTTCACGTGTTCTTTAAGCATGTGGTATATATTTATTGTATCGTTTTGTTTAATTTATCACTGACAATGCTTAAAATTAGATTGCATTTGTGCTACCATTTTGATTGAGGCGTGTTTTTCACACTGGATTGACGTTGTAATGAGAGAGAGAAGAAGTTGGTCGTGCTCATAAATTAAATCGTAGAGTTATCCCCGCTTTAATTTGCAAGCATTCGTTGCCGCAGTTTTTAAAATCTGTTAGAGACGCGGACATAACACAATGTAAACACTAGAATTCGATCATATGCTAATTTTTTCAAGCTTTCGATGGAAAGCATTAGTATACAATCGAATTTTAGTGTTGATTATATTTGCCGCTATGATTCGTATAAAACTTTTAGCCTTGGCATTCATGTTTAGAAGTAGAATCAGATTTACACCCGGATTATCTACTGCTACATATATATATGTATGTGTGTGTGTGTGTGTGTGTGTGTGTATACATTTACATATTAAAAATTGGCTTTGCTCTTGGTGAACTTTCGAAACTTACGTTCCTT
Source organism: Carybdea cf. marsupialis auct. non (Linnaeus, 1758) (assembly GCA_010016065.2). NCBI lineage: Eukaryota > Metazoa > Cnidaria > Cubozoa > Carybdeida > Carybdeidae > Carybdea > Carybdea cf. marsupialis auct. non (Linnaeus, 1758). The sequence goes on along the minus strand of JAAAKL020002297.1, from coordinate 15,559 downwards.
CATCTGGTTCTTCAACTTCTGGTTCTTCAACTTTATATTTAGTTAGGTATATATATATATTTATGTATATGTGAATATAGTTTATGTAACATGTTCCACAAGTATTACAAACAAGCTCTGTTTTAAAAGTGTCTGCTGATACAGGTACCATGGCCCTTGTCACTCAATACGATATACTGAAAGACCATCATCATTATGTCTTTCTTATGAACAATAATGTTTACCATCATCCTGACTGAAACCTACAAACATATATTTTTATTATAGTGTCATGAAGATTCTCTTTATAAATTAAACTGCCATATTTTTATAAGAATATTTTACATTGAAAAGCCTCTCTATAGTTGAAATCTCCCTAGTACAGCTGTAACATGTTTGTTGCATATGTATATACCTTGGCTTTTACTTGGTAGCCATCCAGGAATCCAGGAGAAATCTGTCATCAACTCTGTTTTTGAACCTATCTAAAACCTTAAAAATTGATGCGGTTTTAACGCCATGCACTCCTATTTATTGGAGCTAGGGCGGTGCCCATGTACAAGGGGGAGCATGGAGCACTTTATAACCGGATGCCCTTCATCACGTCACCAACGGCTCTTCCGGGATTTAAACCCTGACCCTCTTGATCAAAAAGCAAGAAATGTATCCACTAGACCGTTTTACGAAAATGGAATGATGAACTTCTGGGTATAGTAGGAATTTCTAAACTGTTAGAGCCCCTATTATATGCAACAATGTCTTTCAAATTGTCGTTACTGTGGAATTCTTAAGCATATATTTTCCTGTTTAATGCTTATTTTGGTTTTGAGCTTAAATTGTCTAACAGATTACCCCCACCCACCCTTCCAAGCGATTTGGACTCCCTTGTCTTAAATGTTTTCCCTCCTTTGCATCAAATAGCCATAGTTTCAACAGGTTTCTACAAATGATATTTCCAAAAGCTTTAAAAGAACTATATTTTTAATTAGTCGGCTTTGCAATTGTAATGTATTTTCACCCTTTCTGTGATTGTGTATCTGAGCAGTAAGGGTTTGACAGCTTTGGTTCCTAGTGCATGCTAGGTAGACCTGTGAGAAAGACGGCTGTAGATATTATCCTTAGAAATGACCTGCAGGAGAAACAACTTGCCAGTACAGATAGTTCAACGGGAGTGCGTAAAATGCTAGAATTTAAGAGATGTAATTTTCTAGAATAGTTAGAGATGTACTTTACTAGAATCAAATTAGGTTTAGGGTTAGCGTTAGCGTTAGGGTTACCGTTTGGGTTAGAGTTTAGGGTACTAGTATCTACTCTCACGAAGGGATTCTAGCAAAATACATCTTAGCAAGAAAATTTCTACAACAGTATAACTTGGCAATTCTAGAAAAGTAAAAAATCTAAAATTCCAGCGTTTTACAGCGTCCCGGTTCAACAGATATTAAACTTGACTAAGTCAAAGCCGTGAAGCACATGATCTGCAACAGCAACGTTTCTTTTAGGCCACTGAAACGTAACGATTCCAGCAACAAAGCCATTTAAAATTCATCTGCAGAAAATTGTAGCAGAATAAATCATACATGACGCTCCCTCAAATGTGTCCATTTTTTATCTTGTTGCTGTGAAGTACAGTACACTGATCATATTCCTGTTGAATATGATAGAAGTATGGGAGCCAGAGCTACTAGATTCCATCGCCATCACGGCATGAACCAGGTGGTTCAGCAGCCTCCTCCACTGGAATAAAGAGCACTCGGTTGTATCCCACAGTGTATTCAGCTGATCCAACTGTGAGGAATCAAGGTGTTCAACTGTTTTAGAGTACAAAAAGAGCCCTTCCTGATAGTTACAGCATAATTCACTCTGGTATCGTTAGTTCGAAGATATTAAGTGTTTGGGTTTTGATACAATTTTTGCATCACTTATACTATTTTAAATGGTACATGGCGAAAAAAAATTGATAACATCGACAGGATAAGTAAAACTAAAGCTCTTCATGAATTTCATTAGTTTTGATAAAAACAAGGCAAAAATATGCAGGTAAAGGGAAACAACAATGTGTTATCACCAATTTTATAAATATGTAGCGCTGTACATTCCAACATGTAAATTCTAGCGTCTGCCATTCATTATTAGTTTGGAAGTCTAATTTATTAAACCTTGCAAAGCTCTGCTGAGCATGTGTCACTGGAAAAATGTTCTCTTTTTGGAGCTAGATTAGGTAACAACGCTACGATGTGAAAGAATCTTCTTCCGTGACACTCATAACTAAAAATTGATTTAAGATATCCATTAAAGAGCATTGGTAGTTTCTTCATCAATCTTAGATCGTGCTACTCTATTGTTTGTGTTATGATACAGTAATCAGTCATCATCCCAATGGATCTCACACTCATAAGGTATAACTCGACTTTTCTTAGTCAAATAGATCGTTACTTATTTTTATCTCCTTGTATTCTTCATTTTTCTTTCGTTCAATGAATATAAAAACCGACCAACGTGCCTGACAAGATGGTCTATGATCTCCAATGCAAGGAGAAACGTGGTGCTGCAATAGCGTCAAAATTAGAAGGAGATGGTTTAGTTTATAATCGAGAGTAGCTAAGTAATGTACACCAAAAAAGAGAAATGTAATCAATTAATATCAAAGAGGTTATTCAAAAGGATGGGGGTAGTAAATGTCATGAGAAAAATGCATGGAGCAGTTACGGGGGGGCAACGCTGCCATTTAGCTGTAGAATAAGGTGTTGCTATTGTCATGATAGAGTTTGAAGTACACCTGATTCTTTTGTATGTTTGATTTCCTCTTCCTGTGATGACTAACCTTTGTCCTAATACTAACTTCCAATCAAATTCTAACACACGATTCTTAACCACTCCCTGATTATTCTTAGCCAATCAAATTGATTTATTGTAATTAAGCGTCCGTTCATTGTTTAGTAAATTGTATATATTAGAAATATTGCAATGTGTGAAGAGTGGCTGAGGAACTGTGAAAGAGATAAAAGTCAAGAAGATATTTGGTTTATTGATAGCGAGTTGCTCTACCCTGCGCTGCTTGCGACAGCATCATTGAACTATTATCACGAATGTGGAATGCCATATACAGCAATAGTGTACAAAATAGCCACAGATAAAATTTATATCAGCAGGAGTCCGCCTACTTTACCCGCACAAAGTTAAGGTCAAAGTCGAAAGATACAAAGGAGCAAATTTGCTGTCGAAAGGTGGCAAGCAAGTTTTCAGGGAAGAAAGTAGAGGATACCTATAAGACGCACATAGACGTTGATCGTAGCATGTGTGTTGCGAGACATTTTGTATTTTTTTATCACAGATTCATACGAATACGGAAAACATTTATGTGACGGAGTGTTTCGAGTGATTATTACCAGATAAGTCCTCAAGCAGTAGTCGTCTTTCTATGAGAATTCACAAATTACCTGATCGAAAGAAAGCTGTCCCGTAATACGCAAGCAATTTATTTGTAACTTGCATCTAAATCTCTATGCCCATGCAAGCATAGGTTAAGAGACGGCAACCTTATCTCCATGTCCCAATGCTGCTTTGTTGGATGTACCTTATCAGGTATAGGCCAGAAGAAAAGCACCTCTTAAGGCAAACGTGCTCCCGGTAGCCTCAGGTGTATTACCGACTGCATCAGCTTGTAATAATGTCAAATAGGACCACAACTGGACTACTGGCAAACGAGTAAGATGGTACGAGAGCAACCTCAAAATCGTTTTTATGGCATAGACCAACTCTTTTGATAGCTATAATCAGGAAACAGCTTTTGCAGTTCTAGATTGGTACTGCCAAGAAGATGAGGGGAGTCCTATTTACAGAGAATATCATCGACATGAGTATTTACCAGATAAATACGTAGTATCAACAGTGATCACAGAAATTTCTTGATCCAAGGAATGCTATCAATAAAATGGAATGTTATAGATATTTTAGATAGTCCCTATATGCATCGGACAACAATAAAAATTTAACAAATGTACGATTCCTCGTTTATGATTCAATCATCGATATTATACGACATCAAACCAGTCTATGACAGACTAGTCAAGTTTGCATTGCAGTGAAATGATATACTTCCATTAAAAAAGTTGAAACCTACAGACCAATTTTGTAATTTAGTAAAACACTATGTGAATGAACTCTAACTGCAAATAGGTTATGTCACCCAAAGAGATCAGCTGTTCGTAAAAATTTCCACTAAGATCAATGACAGTAACCGCTATTCCTCTAAATTTTAATGTAATAAAATAAAGAAAATTTAGCCCAAATAGACAAGATTATAGACAGTTAAATATGTAGGCGAAGGTTTCTCAGAGGCAGATGTCTTAAATGCACCCGATATATGATCGTAGCTTAATTTGCACTACCCTAAAATTAAATATCAGCTGGTTGAAACCATGAAACCATTGCCGAACTCAGACATAACATCTCTAAAATCCTACCAGCCCCCAAAACGTAAACCATATAGCCACCTCAAACTTTGAGTGTTATTCTTGAATACACAATGTAACATCAGGCATACTTACATAAGCCTTTGAGACCCTCCGAAAGCGCAAAACAACAAGGCGAGCGGTGGACAAGCACTATATCTGAGACTGTCGTTTCAAGAATGCGGTAAGGAGAAGAAAGTGGAAAACTGTCGAGGAAATATCAACTGTAAATTCGGAAAGAATGTGACAAGCTCAGCCAGATGTAATCAGACAGGCTGTGAAAACTGGTCGGAACTATCAAAGGAGGCAAATCGCAAGTTACCGATTAAGAACCCTGAGCACTTAATACAACTTGGGTGCTTATCAACAAAAACAGAAATTTCTTGAAACACAAATTTGTTTTCTTTGGAACAGATTGAAACATAACGTTTTAATCCATCAACCAAATAAGTTTTCATCTCCCTCCATGTCCTCATATAAGAACATACACTGCTCACTGATCTCTAAAAAAGACTGGATCGAGCTTCCCATTGTTTACAACTACGAAAAATTGTAGTCACGAGTACTGGCCCCCATCAGTTAAAATAACGCTTGAAATTCCGCCATGTTGCGTCACATTGTTTACAAGCTTTGTGTGATGGGGACTGAAATGGCGTCCAGCGACTAACCTCACTTTGAGACGGAAGATGCTCTATCGATTGTTTTCTAGAGATCAGTGGCACTGCTGCATCCATGTCTTTACTACCCAGACTTTTTTAGAAAGGGTTTTTATCAGATTCAGTTAAAATGAATAGTTGTGATTTCAGTAACTCACGTCCTTAACAGCGAGGTTTTGATGTTTTAATATTGTATATTTCATCATTACAAGACCCATTGTTTAACAATGATGAGCCACAGACTCTGAAATTTTGTTATAATTTCCTGCGCAAGTGACTACCAGGCCTTTACGTTTTACATCTGTCTTTGTATCTCTTTGGTCTGGGACTGCATCAGACATAGTGTAGTCGTTTTGAGTCTTTCTGGTTTTTATTCATCTTTACATTCAACTTTGGCATTTATTCCCACCTGGGCGCCTGTGACATATACTTGTCCCAAGCTGGCGTGTAAGAGGATAGAGATGCTTAATTGAGTTCCGGACAATTAATCGCTTCTCTAAGGCAAGTGGGAGCATCTAACATAGAAATTGTTGTTAAACTACAAATTCCATGTTGCTCTATTGAGCATCTGTGCTCATCTTGGGATATATTGCTAAATACGTTCACTGTTAGTAGGTTGAATAAAGCCGTTCTCTTGAATTGAAGTTGTCCGGTGTGTTGTGAGAGAGTTTCTCAAGTTAACATTGCGATATAGTTTTGTTCATGATAAATTCAAACTGGTCTGTGGATCCTTCAAAGGCGAACACGCGTCACGTGTGTTATCTTCTTCTCTGCTATTTGATACTGGTTTTCAACAATTGTGACAGTGTGCCGCAAAAGGAGGACCTAGCATTACAAGGTCAATTTATTATAAAAATCATAACCACGACACAACTGAACCCAAGAACAACAATACTAGCGTAATGTCAGTTATATGTCCCGTTAATTTGAAAGAAGTTAGAAAGAACATGCCACAAAAAAAAAGAAAGAATATTTATCACATAAGATCATGCAAAATTTCATAAACAGACATAGCACATCCCAAATATCTAACATGGTGAAAGCGAAATTACTATTAAAGTCCTAAAAAAATTAGTAATATCATGTTAAACCAAGAAAATCTGTTACGGGAGCCAAAATAGTTGAACTCTCAAGCAAAATATCCTTCATTGTAGATCTATCCGATTTCTAAGCCACGTCTACAAGTTTCCATCGGCTTCATAACAGATCAAATGAAATAGGGCCTAACTCCTCGCTTCTCAACATGTTTATCAACAAGGGAGATGAATTGTTGAACAAATTCTTTGGGTAGAACAGATTATCGAAAATCCATAGACTTTCACAAGCCTATGCACATTGCTTCAGTAGACGTCATCAAAGCCTTAGACAGTGTAAATATTTGGAGCGCAATTGTTAATAGTCAGTCTGAAATATGGCCAGGGCCGGCAAAACAGGGGGCGGGGGTGCATGCCCCCCAAATTGCTGTTAAGTTTGATCTCAAACATTGTACATGTAAAATAATTATATCTTACTATTACTTGACGTACCATTATTTCCCCCTTCCCACCTCTTAAACCATCTCGCCGCCCCTGACGACACTGATCAATTCTTTATCATTGCAGCTCCGGAAAAAGGAAATTTATGGCGTAGCAGTTTTATCAAAATTAATGCCACAATACGAAGGGAAAGTGTGACGTCACCATTTTCATGTTGCCTTATTAGTAAAAAAGTCAATAACCAAAATTGAGAGTGTTCCCCTTTCCAAACAGCAGAAAATCGTGGCTTAGCCGTTTTATCGAAATCAATGCCACGATGCGGAGGGAAAGTGTGACGTCACCATTTTCATGTTGCCTTATTAGTAAAAAAGTCAATAACCAAAATTGAGAGTGTTGCCCTTTCCAAACAGCAGAAAATCGTGGCTTAGCCGTTTTATCGAAATCAATGCCACGATGAGGAGGGAAAGTGTGACGTCACCATTTTCATGTTGGCTTATTAGTAAGAAAGTGAATAACCAAAATTGAGAGTGTTGCCCTTTCCAAACAGCAGAAAATTGTGGCTTAGCCGTTTTATCGCTTTGCACATTATCCAGAGGGATTATCATTTGAAATGTGGTTTACATAAGGAAATTTATAAATTTCTCTAGCACACTCCGTTATGGTATGAGCTTACATTCAGTCTACCTAACTGAGGGAGAGGTGACCAAGAGCTACAAAATTTGTCCCTTAACCTAGCAATGCACGTGATATTGCGCTATTAAACCGCATCGGAGATCAGGTATACATTTGTTACCCATGCTCAAGCAATCAGTCTAAGTGCCAGAATTACGAAAACCAAATGTCAAAAGGACGGAAGGCTTTCGTGGAACATGCAATGAAGTTACCTCACATTCCTGTAAAAATAGAAACAAAATACAGAAATCCTACACCCTTTTAGTTTTATTATCTGAAACAGAATGTAACCCTTGAAGCATAATCACGAGGAGGTGGGTAATTCATTGAGACAAAATTTTTATAGTAATCTAATACCTGCTGCAAAGCACAGTAGATGTTGTGAACATTAACAGTACAGAGAACTTAATCTGTAATGAATCCATACTTCCTAAATCTTTTCGCCGCATACTTGTGAAAGCAACTAAGAAGGGAAAATTACTCAATATGCTGTAAAGAAAAACAGAATGCTGAATTCTTAAAGTCTTCCTTTCCAAAACTTAAAGTTATTTTGTATATTTCTTTATCGTCTGGAAACATACTTTATTTCATACTCTTTCCAGACAATTTACAGTGAAAAGTGTTTGGCGGAAAGATAAGTAAAACATGGTCCCTCCTGAATTCTTAACAGACATGCTATGATTTAACTGGTCAACGTAAGTATCAGCAATCGCAGTAATTTCTCCATATCTTTAGTAAGGCTTAGGCGTGATAGGATCGTTTGATACTGTGAACATATTAATACAATAAATAACTCAAAGTAAGGAACATTGTGGAGAAAATTTTTGTACCAATTGTTAATCTGTTTGAAAAGGTACTAGCGAAAAGTAAAAATGTCAGCACCGGAATTTTCACTTTTCTCTAGTATCTCTTTCAACTTGATATTTTTATATCCTCTCTTCACTGTAACACTTATTATTCTCTGAAACTGCGTAGAGCTGGATGTATATGTTCACTTATTGGTGTAGCCAGAGAACGTAAGGGGAGACAGCCATAAGATATTCTTAACTTACTTTGTTGTTTTTTTCGCCCTCCCCTTGCTTAGTATTCTGAGTGGTTGCATCACTCCCACAAATGGAAGGTTAGAAGCTAATACAGCGACTAGAGTATCTAACTATATCGTTATTGCGGGTTACCCAGCTCAGTTCGTAGAGCATACGCCACAAATGCGTGCGTTACGGATTCCAGTCCTGATAGCGATGCATTTGCTAGTACTCCAGCATCTCTCCAAAACTATATATCATTTATCAGGTACAACACCCACTTTTTTTAAATATTTACAAACAGTTTCAATTGTTTTAGCAAATTTTCTAACTTTAACGTACATAGTAAACATCAATGGTGAAGTCCCGATGGATGACATCCTGACGTGACACTGATGAAACCCTTATCTGGCTCACAGAAGACATTCCTAACCAGTCAATGATTTGCACCTGTACAAGATAGATCTTTTTGACATGTTTTTTGCTTTGCTTTTACTCGTACACATCCTTGTTAATTGAGCTGCCACGTGTACCAAAATGATTATGTCTCTTTCGCAAATAGATATATAAAACGAGGATATTACAGCCTAAATTTCGCACGTTAACTCCCCTTGTTACGCGAGGGGTGCCTTGTAGACCCCCCTAGGGGTAATTATTGTTTTACTCCATTTGAACCATTTGAAACTCAGTGCTGGAGCATTTTGAACGTTGTCAACTTTGATCTTGCAAAAGGTAGGCAAAGAATGTCTGCTCATCAAGGCATGTGAGTCACTGATCCCTAGACAAGACTAGATGGAGCAATCTCCTTGTTTCCAGCATCGAAATAGTGCGTGAAGTTTAGATAGCGCGCGAAGCTCACCCATGTTACTTAACATAGTTTATTAGCTTTGTTTGATTCAGACTAAAGTGGCGTCCAAGGACTGACCTCGGTTTGAGACGAACGATACTCCATCCAGTGTTTTTTAGAGATCTGTGATGTAGGCCCGTAACAATACATTGTAACAGAAGATATATGGAAAACCATTTTAAATAGGTTTAACCTAAACCTGTCTGTTTATTGTTTAGAGAATCTCTTGTACTATTATCGAAAACGCCATGGTAAACACAAGGAGTATCATGTCGCAAATCTATTGGTGATTAACACTTACTTTAATTTATTAATGCCAAACTTATATATATATATATATATATATATATATATATATATAACACTAAAAACAACAACTAGTATAGCTGGTTACCAATATATTTTTTTAGCAATGTATCTAGTTCTGTTTTTATAAGGTTTTATATATATATATACATAATCTTTTTCTAATGGTCCAAACTTACAAAAACAAGCTCACAAATATGAATAAGGCTAAAACCTAATTTTATAGGTAACAGAACCGGTAATAATAAAAATATCTTGTTGCTTTTTCAGCTATTGTACATATATTTTCAAGGAAATGTATATTCCACATTTTCATACTGGACTAAACCATTTTTTTCGCAATATTATCAGATCATTTGAAATACATTAAAATGTTGAGCTTGTTCATTATCGTTCTAGAAACGTTATTCTCCTGAGTCGACTTTTACTGTGTACACAACCTGGAAATGAAAACGAGGCAATAATTAGTATCAATTGATCTCACCTACAATCCTTTAGTATCAATTGATCTCACCTACAATCCTTCACTAATAGAAGCTGCGTTTTTACTAAATTTCTGTAAAAATGGAAAAAATCACACAAAACACTTGCCAAATGAAAGGGGTGTCCATTTCTAGTATTATTTCTTTTCTTGACCTCTCAGATTAGCAACAGAGAAGTCTGACATGCAAGTCTCCAAAATGCTCTTTTTAAAACTTAAGAATGTTTTGGAATGGCGGTTAAGGAAACTTGCATACTTTATAGTTCAAAATAGTTAGTCAGAGGATGCTTTTGAAACAATTAACTTACTTTTATGAGATTTAACCTATCGTTGACAATCACATTAATGTTAAAACCTTTTAAACATAACGATACATTTTATGCTGTAACATCAAGGCTAACAAGGATGCCTCAGTGTATATTGTACGTGTTAGAATTGCTAAGGAAATGTTAGCCTCCCCTCCCATTGACAAACCCTCGTGACAGGTTATAACTAAAGGCAGTGCCAAGTAAATTTTAGAATATGAACCGGTTAGCATGACCAAAAAGGCAGATCACACTGGGTATCGATAATATTGTTTGGAACACCTTGTTCTATAATAAATATTTTGTCAGATTTATTAGTAGAGCTATTTAATTCTGAAAATTAAAGCACAGCCATGCAACAAAGATGAAGTCTAGTGAAAGTGTGATCACAGGCTTCATTCCCGGTAGTAAGATTTCTTTACTTGATATTTTCCTATCAATTGATTGCTACAATTTATTTACACAATCACACCTTTGTGGGAGGTGGATCTTTTTCAATCAAAAATTTTGCTAATTCACTATGTGCAGAGACGAGAAGATAGTTACGTTTTATGTGCCTTCAAGGAACGGCTTGATGAACTGAAAGGAAGGGAAACTAAATTATGGTTTAAACAAATTTGTCAAGAGAAGATGATTGAACGAAATGCTACCAACCGAAGCCAATGGAAAAAAAGACTTTCTGGTGCAAAATATGCAAGGATTTTGTTAAAATTATACGCTGAAGTTAAGTTAAGTTAATAAATCAGGTCACTGATCAAATTTGGAAGACAAGTTAGTTTCTGCACAACTGACTGAACTATTTATTCTTGATGCCTTGCCAGGTTCTATCTTGGTCTATATAGCTGTTTCCATCATTTCCATATGTCTTGCTATTAGGTACCCTCTACTTTCTCCCTGATTTCCAGCAGAACAGAATTTTGGTAAGGAAGACCGGTACATATCCCCATTATTTTATCCTTCCAGTGTAAGACACAAACTATACTTCTCTTCCCGTTTCAATAAAATCATGTGTTTATGGCTTTGAGACACTGACTACTACTAGAAGTATATCTGGTATATATTTGGGAAAATTACTGCGCTTCGTTTACCCTATATTTCAATATCTTTTCAATCTGAACGAGTGCCATTTTCCGCGGTAATTATTCGTACTTAGGCCACCCTTCCCCCTCTCTGCCTGACATCCTATTAGACAGGGAAAAGTTATGATTTTTTTCTCTCTCTTCTTAAGATTTACAGAACAAAATTATCAACCAAACTCAACATTTTCATTTAATAAAAATATATCAGACTATAAGGGCGCAGATATAGCAATACATGTCTTATATTTCGTGGTAGTTTACACATATGAAAAGTAGAATTTTAATGCCACTTTTGACCTGAAGACGTATAATCGACACTGACATGCCTAGCAAAGGCAGTATTAAAGTGATATAATTCTTTGACATTGCAAAATATTGGTATTTGTGCACATGATCGTTACGTTTCTCTCCATCTTATGTAATTCATTGCTAAATACAGTGCTCCCTTGGTCAAAATAACCGGTTTTTATTTCTTCCTTAACAAAATTTATTTATATTCCCTTTGGTATTTATAAAAATACATGCTTTATTGCTACTGGGAGGAGAGTTTTTATGTAATGCTATGTAGCGTAACTGAGTATAGATTAGCAACCCCTCTCTATAATTCATAAGTTGAAAAAAGACCTATAATCTCTGCGTAGGCAGTCAATCCATGTTGTTTGGATGAACCTCGATTATTCAACCACCCAAATCCTCGATTTCTGAACATGTGTAAAGGAAGGCGGTAGTAATACGTTTATGTATATATAGATAGATGTAAACATATGTACAAATATATATTACGCCTCGAGCTAGGAAAGGGGATGTCATTTTCACAAGAATTTTAATGGCTTTGTCTTGGAAAGAATTTGAAGGCTGTTTTTAACTTCTTACCAGAGTCGCAAATACAAGGAGCTCTGTACATTTGGTGACATTAATGGAACATTGGATGGTATAGGACATCAGTTTTTGTCACCCTTACCACCAGACATATTTGTCACATTGAATTTTTTGTAAGAAAGGATATGCGTGGTTAGAGTACAAATTATAAGGATGAAGTACACCTGCGGTCGATTTTACTTCGCTCGAAGCAAAGGCAGTCTCTGACAGTGATTAGTAGCAAACTATACGATAGTTTTCATGAATATATATAAAGCATTTTTAACGACAGGATTTTAACATTTTAAAGTCATCACAAATCCGCCGTGTACGAGCCCACATCAATAATGCATGGACTTGAAGAAATAGTGTGGAAGTACTTGCAATGTCAAGGCACAATGGTATTTTATTCTTAGAGCTGTAATGAAAACATTTCTAACACGAGCGATCTCTGTGGACTTGATTTTTCCTTAAACTTGTAATAGCCGTATCGACAAGCAGAGATAACTATGAAATCAGTACTATGACCTAAGGAGAGAACGGAACATGAATAACTTATCATAAATCCCTCTGATCAAGAGTTTTCTTAACGTGGCCAAAATGCCTGACGTACCAGACTTCAGTAATTGTGGGCAAAATGATTATGGCCCTGTCATCTCCTCGATTTTTACCGCTTCTATATCTGCCACTTTTAGCATGGTTACGATCGCAGGAAATTCTCTTGTTTGTCTTGCGGTATATTTGGATCCGTACAACAAACTCCGATCTCCGTTTAGCTATTATATACTAAACTTAGCCTTCAGTGATTTGATCGTCGGTCTAATAGCCGAACCAATTTCAGCCGTTCATCATATTCTTAAAGCGATGAAAATAGACCATATGGAAGATGATATTATGCACATCAGCTTTTTGGTACCATGTACAGCCTCAGTATTCAGCCTGTCGGCTCTTTGCATTGATCGATACTTTGCAATGACATCGCCCATAATCTATAGAGTCACCAGGCACAAGGTTAGAGCTTTACTGGCTACCATGATAGTGTGGATGAGCTCTGGAATGCTGCCGCCGATAGCTTATCGTTATCTTGGATTTCCGAAGTGCAGTCTTGTCTTCGCAAATGGAGCTGTTATTTTTACATTCTTCATTTTACTGTTTACTTGTGGAAGGATCCTTCAATCAAGACATACATTAAAACGTTCACTGAATACTGCCTCAAGTTGTCGATACCGTGCCTCTCGTATGTCTGCTACATTGATAGCTGATTGTAAGGCTGTAGAAAGCCAGGTGAAGGAGAAGAAAGTTACGTCAATGTTTGCTGTTATGGTTGCTGTCTATCTGGTTTGTTATGCTCCGTCAGTTCTGATGATTTATTTTCTGAACTATTGCTCATCATGTTCTTGCAACACTCTTCACTGGCTAAAGAACATGCAGTTTTTATTTGTGCTGCTTTCATCAGCGGTGAACCCCTTTCTATATTGCTGGCGTTTACCCAGCTATAGGGAAGCACTAGTGCACATCTTGAAATCAAACTGTAAGAAGAAGAAGCTTACTGTTCAAAATCCACTAAAATCGTCTGACAGACCCTGGAAACAGATATTTTCAGGAGATACAATCGATACATCTGATTCGGTCTAAATATGGAAGAAAAGACTTGACTGTTGAAAATAAGCGTAGACTTTAATGGCATGTGACATACGCAGATTCAATTCATTTAAATAGTCCTGGTGTATGGTGTATGCATAAAAATACGACTCATATGTATTGGTAACGATTCAAAGAACAAAAAAGACATTATTCCAACTGAGGAAAGAATACCTCACGATGAAGATATTAAACTGACTTATTTAAACGGGATGGATTCTACAGGCAAGTCGTATCTACCAGAATGTTCTGTAAAAAGTGCATCTCGCTGTGAAACTAAATTGTTTTCGTGGATTTTCATAATTTTATACAGTAAGCGAAGTATGGTTAGTAAGATTAATAATTTTTGAAAAAATGGATAGTTTGACAGAAAAAGTATGTGGTGTAAGAATTTAATTGTATATAGGCCTAAAGCTGCTCTTGATTTTATCCAATCTAGTAACCTGATTTTCATTTTTCGTTTTCATTTACCAGGAATTAAATCATATTTAGATGAAGCTAATAAACCTAGTAAGTGTGTTTGGTATAACAAATAACATGAACTAATTTTTTGTGATATGACAAAGTTTGGTCATATAATTGTGATCTGTATCAAACAGATCTTTGTAAAGAATTAGTGAAATATCAAATGCATAGCAAGCTAATATTAGATTGTAATATATCATGGGTAAGACAACAATGTGTCTGTTATACAATTTCGTTTTATAGAACTCTGAAATTGGACTTTCTGCTACAAAGTCTGAGAGAGATTAAACTTTCTGACAACGCAAATATAGCAAAGCAATGAACATGGAATAATCACATAAAATTTTCACGAACTCAAATCAGTCCTTCTTTAATAGCGATGCATTCTAAACATAATTATCTGCAAAATCATAAATCAGTAACTTGAGGATGAATATTTGTCAAATAAGCATGCTTGGACCTAGTACAACAGAAAATAACACTGAAAAGGTGACTGTGGTAGCGAGAAATACAGAGAAACCATACAAACCTGGCCTATATAAAACGAAAAAATGATCCGCAGAGTGAAATATCTCCAATCCAATGCAAAAAGTATTGAAAGTGACACGAAACAAACCTTTGACAAAAATGTGTTTAAAATAGAAAAGAGCTTTATACTTTTATCCGAGCTAGCTCGACCTGATGATGATGCTGATGATGTTATCCTTACTTTATCATTTGTATAACAAGATGGAACTTCTAGTATTCTGCTAAACTTTATCACTAATAGCACATACTTTGGTAGCTTTAGGGAATAAAAGCAGTATTTTTTTCATTACACTTAAAAGTCTCATGGCGCCCTAAACTTTTCTGATGAAGGACAGTACTTTTATTTCATGTGTCCGCTACTTTTTCAAATATATCTATTCTACTTTCCAAAATACGTCCTTTTTAACCAAATGTAGTAGTTCGTCATTATTGGAGATCATGCCAAGGCTCTCATTTGAGAAGAAGATGATCAGAATTTATAAATAATCAAGATAACGAGGAATGAGTGCACGTATCTTGCAGGTGCCTTGGAAAGACGAAAAGGGTTCGAGTAGCTTAGATTCAACTTTAGAATAGCAAAGATGGCAGGTCTGCGAAATACTGTTCATTATTTTCTCTCTTTTCGACATATATGATAAAATGTCGAATTAATCAATGCAAATCAAAAGCATACACCCTTTACTCTGTCTTGCAGAAATCTAGAATAGCATAAATTTAAACGCAGAAAATAATCTAAGTCCTATATGAAAATTATTTTGCTAGTTTTAATAATCTAGTGTGCAATTCTGCTTCGG